>VWYH01010898.1:712044-839138 GCA_013399365.1 Pampusana beccarii | reverse complement strand
TTTTTTTTTTTTTTTTTGCCAACCATTGCCAATGTCAATCACAGTATTAGCCTCTGTTTAATCTACTTACTGTTGCTTCCATCTACACTCTTCAATGCATAAGTTGCTCTGAGGTGGCAAGTTGTCCTGGGTTTTGAGAGTCCTCTGATGGATTTAATTCGCAATGCTGGTGCTAGAAGTAGGTCTTCAATTACGGGATTGTTGTCCCACCCCTGTACTGTATTCCCAGTGGCCAAACTTATTTATGCTGCTAAATGAAAGAAAGAAAAGCAAATTATTTTTTTTTATTTTTTTTTTCTGCTGTGACGTTTTAGTCCCAGACTGAATTCCAAATTTGCTCTAGTTTGGTTACAGAAAAAGACTTTTTGCCACTGAAACTTGAGCCAACTGTGCCTCTAAGAGGCTGAGAGTGGAAGAGTTTCAGACAATTAAGAGTGAAGTTTGCCTGCAAATAAAGAATTGAGTGTGTGTGCAAAGCTTATTTTCTTTTTTTCTGGGCAAAAATTAAAACACATTCCTTAGAACAAAGCTATTGCAGCCTGTTCTGTGGGGAAATTTTTCTTTGTGAGGGCTGTGGTGAATGGAATGAACATACATTAAAAAAACTGACAAAATTTTTAAAAAAATATTATAAAATACAAAAATGAAAATAAAGTTGCTGGTCAGTCTTAGTGTTTTACAGTATTTGAGGAAAAAAAACAAAAAACAACTGTTACAGTTATTGCTGGGAGGAATTGACAGAGCAAAAACTTAGGTTTTTGTGCACATGTCACATGAAACAAAATGAGAAAGGAAAGAGTCAAATGGTTTGCCTCATTCTCCAAGAGCCACAACTCAAGCTGAACTGTGAAAGTGGTTTAACACTGTATCCTAGGCGATCTTTTTTCCTCCTTTTTTTTTTTTTTTGTTTTATTTATAGTCTGATTTAAAACAATCAGATTCCAGTTGGTTAATTTTAGTTATGTAACAACCTGACATGTTGGAGGAAAACAACCTTTAAAGGGATTGTGTCTATGGTTTGATTCACTTAGAAATTTTATTTTCTTATAACTTAAGTGCAATAAAATGTGTTTTTTCATGTTAGTTTGTCTTTTTTTTTTTTTTTTTCCTATTTCTGGTTAATTTGTTATCATATATCCTACAAAGGCTAAATTAGGTCAAGTTGCTCATCTTACTGGTAGATGCTAAAATACGTGGCAGGACACTTTATGTAATGCTTCCCAAAACAGGTGCATGAGTGTCCTCCCCTTCAGTTCCCATATAGGATTTGTCACGTGGGCTTCGACAAAAGTGCAGGAAAGCCCATTAGCTTCCTGGCACTAAAAGGTGGCAGGATTTGACTCTGGAGGGAGTTGGCTATAAAAAGCCGCTCAAGTACATAAAATCTTCCGATAGCATCTTGTAACTGCATCTTAAATTGAAACCTGATGTTTATTATTTATGGATTTCAATCAATTGATTGCAGGCTGACAGCAGAGAATAAATCCATAAATACAACCGAAATCAAAGTTAGGTTTGTAGGAGAGCTTGAAACAAAGCCTAACGAAGAAGGAATAAAACCCCACATCGTTCCAGATCTGTCCAACAGCAGTTTTATCAGTGCCCTGAAACTAAGGTAAGGCATCTGTCAGCTGTCTCCGAAACTCACCGCTTGGCTGGCAGGTTTTCTCTCACATCTCCTTGGCCAGAATCATTGTTCTCTTCCGTGCAAGACGCTTCTGTCAGGGCACAGCATTTACTTGTTAGTGACAGTTTTCCCTGTAGAAAGCCCATTACAAAAAAACCAAAACACTAAAAGAGAAAATACGTGGATGGAGAAGAAAAATATTTATGTAGTTATACTGTATCTATGACTATGCTATTCAAATGTAGTTCCAATCCCTACATTATGCAAAACAAGCCGTGCTGAAGGATCACGCTTCCATCTGGCCTCTGGAGATTAAAAGCCATACAAAATGACTGAGCAGCTACAAATGATAAAAATCTGTTCGTTGAGTTGGTGTTTAAGGAAAAAAAAATTGCAGCAAACACTAACATTAAAAAGCTGTGATCGTCTCAGTATTTATGTAAAAACAATTAAAAAGCTAATCCTCTCCCAAAATGAGAATGAAGGATTGGCAGGACTGCACGCCGTTCTGCTGAGGACGCTGGCCAGGACTCAGCCACCCCCATGACAGAAAGTACATCAGTCTGCGCTGAACTACGTGTGAGAGGGGATGCAAATAGAAGGGTAAAAATATGAACATTTAATGCAGCGAACAGAGCAATAGCTTTTAAGATTATGTAATTTTCTTCCATGATGTGTAGAAATTGCAACTACATATTTTCAAAGAGCAGAGGCGCTGGCCTGATAGCACAGGAGAATGGGGGATGTCTGAGTAACGTGGCACTGGAGGGCGGGAGTACAAATCGGGACAGAAGAGTGAAATGACAGAAGAGGAAGGCTAAGAAATCCAAATCAGTTCAAGCTGTGCTTAAGAACACTTTAAGTAGCCGATCTGACCAGGAGCGAAATGTGCTTAACCAGAATTCAGAAGTTTTCCAGTTGATAGTGCAATTCCAACACTATCTTATGTTCAAATTAATGTAGAATAACTTGAACACGTTAAGCAAACCACATTTACAGCTTCCTTCATTCCAGATTTAGGTTAAGAAGAAATGCTATTGGCTGCAAACTCAAGATACGATAGACTGTCAACAATAAATACAAAAAACAACACAGTACTTAAAAATTACTTTTTTTGAAAGGCTTTTTCCCCTTCAGTAAAACAACTTCCCGAAGTTACTTGTGTTAGCACTCTAAAGACTTCTATTTGTGAAAAGTCTCCTCAGGTTTGTAGGAGTCGATGTTGCTTATGAGACACTTGAATAACACGGCACAATAAGCAGAAATGTGTTAATTTATTAAACTGACAGCTTTTCAAATATGGGCCTGTAGTAAACACATCACTTGGAAGAAAACGTTGAAGCAGTTTTTCTTTACAGGCCCTTGACTACTCCCTTTATGGTGACGCACTCAGCATTACATAGTTCCCTTGGTATGAAGTCTCCAGTTTGGCAGCACATGGCCCCAGTTGAGACCGTTTAGGAAATGTCTTCATTTTGTGTAATTAAATTTTGATTTTAGGGTGGGTGGAGTAGATGATTTTTTTTTAATATTTAAGAATACTAGTGCAAGACTGTAACTGCTTTATGCTGTCAATACACAGGCACTTATTGAATCTAGTGCCCTGCTCATCGTAGGCTATGTCAAAATATCTGCAGCTATCCTAGAGAGGTAATTGCACTTGCGTTTCTGGCATCTTACCCTCTTGTTTTAATGCTGAGTCCCTTTTTCTCATTTTCATTTAGCTCCAGAAAGAGCTTCTTCATTTTCTCCTGTATCTGAAGCAAAGTCAACAACATTAAAAGATTTTTTTTTGTAAGGTGTTATTCTTAGCGGACTTTGATTTTAGCTAGCAGTAAGTCAGAACTAGTATTGCCATTTCCTCCAAGAGCCTGTTCTTACAGTCTCAATTTACTTACTCAAGAGAGAAGACCAGACGTTTCACAGCTGTGTCAGCACCGATTTGTAGTTCGGATCAGCAGCTCTCCCAGCGCTGCCTTGAAGCCCACGAAGAGGGTTCCTTCAGGGTGTGACAAAATCTGGAGCAGCTCTCCAGGAGCACACCCCAGGCACTCCAGCAACCAGTGGAGCACGTAGGACCAAACCAGAGCTGCTCCAGCATCTCAAAAATACATTCATGTGGACATTAGGTACTCACGACCAGCAAATTGGTGCTACAGCTCTGCTCCCACAGCACTAATTGCTAGAGTGGGCATAACCTTCACCAAACCCTCTCCCACAGCAGCCCTGGCTCCTGGTTCGCAATCAGGAACCAGCTCCCAACCAAGCATCAGTAGCAGAAAAACAGAATCTTGCCTGTTACCATTATAGAGCTTTCACCAGAGAAAAAAGGTTCGGATGCCTTCAGCTCTCTTTCAGTAAGCTTATGGGAATGGGTTTTTTTTATTAGCTTATGGAATTGACTTTAAAATAAATATAAATCTGTCACTTCCGTCAGCAGGTCAACACCTGTATCATTCAGCAAAAGAAATAATTAAATTCTATAATTAGATAGGCAAAACAACTAGATTACAACAATAAAAAAGAAAAACCTGATTAATTACTTGAGTCACTGACCAAACAACTGTTAATTACTTTAAGGGTAATATCGAACCATAATGACCACCGAATCTTTAACAAAAGTGGGATTATTTTCTTTCCATCTCTGCCACTTTATCTATAACCTTGATTCCTGATGTGCAAAGGTACATGTGCCGTGTGATGATGTTTAGTGTTTTATGATCATATATGGGGTTCGTGATCATACATGAAGTATATGATCTATATGATATACACCAGGCTTTTCAAACTTCATCTAAAAATGGCATATACAATTTTTCAAACACCTCTTCAAGCATCGGTGCAGGTTTATAAATACAACAGATGTTTTAGCAAAAAAGCTGTTCCAGATCCCTTCCGAGATAGACAGTCTGACGAAATAGGTGTCACCAACAAGTTGGCAGGCAGTACGGGCCCTTGCTCCCTGCCCAGGCTGCCAGCTGGCCCCGCAGCCACAGCGGTGCTTCAGAGACAAGCAGCGGTGGGCTGTGCCACCACGAGTACGCGCTGCTGAGGGGAAACGCTGCAGCTCTGTGTGTCTGCAGCTGCCCAAGAACCGACGGCTTCATGCCCACTGCATTGCTCTAGCCTGGGTGGGACATGAGAGTCCTATAACATAACCGAGCTAGGACAGCATCTCCCCGCCAACTAGAGATGGCAGAAATGATTAATCACCGGGGTTGCCACTCAAGAACTTGGCAGCACAGAAGAATCCAGAGGTGTTTCTGAGCTACACACTGCAGAGGACAATGGAGAGCTGGCCAAAGGGATCCTCCAGCTCTGCTCCTCCGTCCCCACCTCTGCCTTGCTTAGATCCAACTTCAACTACCTGATCCCCGCTCACAAGCTGATTTGGTCCAACCCTACACGGCAGGAACAGTTTTGGTGAAAGGTAAGCTGAGCTATTTGCCGTCTGCCCTCCTGTGCTGCTGGAATCCACACGGTGCTTTCTGCCACTTCTGCATGGGGAGAGCACGATCCAGTCCAACGCTGAATGCTCCGAAGTAGTACATGAAGATGAGAAGACATCGTTCAGCCCGGAGTGAAAGATTTACGAGTGTTGCTAAAGTGATTTCCATCCTGAGTCTAGACTCAAAACAACATTGTAGACCTAGTGCAATTAGGCAAGTTTCAAGTTGATTTTAATTCCTTATTTTTTTTACACACAAAGCTTTAATGCCACAAACCTCATCTGGCCTGGGTGTTTCCATGCCTGTAAAACAGGCACATCCTAAAAAGCTTCAGACTTTAAGCAGGATCATGAATCCTGTTGCCTGGAAAGGGAACAAACACAGAAGGTCTATGTGAGCTGGATCAATATTGACCCATGAAGTTCAGAGAAAAGTAGGTGCAATGAATTTGGGGCTTCTTCTGACCAAGAGATCATCACTGTAAGTCCTACAGCAGCCAGCGTGGGGTATTTCATCACCCTCATCAACAAAACACAGGAGTAAACTTTCTTTATGAAGCCTTTAGTCTAGTAACTGAGGACACGAGCAACCATGTTAGCTCTGACTTGCGTGACCTTCTCTTACCTTGGGCAGGTTGTCAGACGGGAAGATGAATGGAATGGCCCCGACCTCCTCCCGTCTGGCTCCTCACGTCAGCCGGCCAGATGTCAGAGATGCAGGTTTTGCAGGGTGCTCGCAGTGCGCTCCTCCAGAGCGCTTTGTTCTTTTAATTTGAAACAGGAAACGTGGAATGTAGAAGATCCAAAAACTTCAAAGGCAGTTTTCATTGCCAAAGGAGCTGCGTTTCGACTCCACTTCAGTCTCTAGATTAAATATTCAAATCTGACAGTGTGGGAAGATGCTCACACCTTCGAGAGGATTGGCAATTTCTATGGGATAGAGGGATTTAGATTAGTTGGCTGTAAATATCGATGTGGCAAACTGAGCAGTACAAGTGTTCCTAAATGGGAGTTTTATTTTGAGCTCCTCGGTTTGAAACGAATTTCTAATAATACCACAGCTTTGCAGATACACAAACAATATAAAACGTGTTTCCTTTACCCTGGCATACAGAAGATCTGGGTACTACATTTCCTTCTCTTTCAAACTGCCATTTGCTTTTAAGTATCCTCATTGCCGACTTCAAATTTTCACATTACAGTTTGAAAAAAGGAAGAACTCAAGCTGCAGACTAGACAAGGCTCCAAAAGCCTGCCTTCAGACAGTCTGCTGCTGCTTGTCTGCTTGGTGTTCCTCCTGTCTATTCTCAGTTGACAAGAGTGAATGTTTCAATTAACTATTACAGCATACACATTTTCTCAAACAAACAAGTTTTACAGAAACATGTTATGTTGTTGCCCCCAGGGGAAAAGTTTCCTGATCTTTTTTCTGTTTGTGTTTCTATTGCCCATTTAGCACGTGCTTTAGGCATGCACCGATGCCATCTTTATCGTTCTGCTGACTACTGCCACGCCTCAAAAACACCCCATTTCATCCCAAACCCCACACAGTGACACGATGTTCCTTATGTCCACCCTTCAGTCTCACACACATTTTCACATTTCAAAACCAGATACCCGATCTGTCTCAATTCACCGTTCCCCAGGCAGTCAACGGCAGAACCAGCCCGAGACCTCACCATTTATCGCTGTTGGCCATGGGGCAGCACAGGGACAACCCCGGGCAGAGGATCAACCCGATGGAGGAAGGCTCTGTGTGAGGTATCACCAATGTGGCCATCTGTTAGTACAACCAAATGGGGTACGGCTCCACTAAGCCCACAGGTCTCCAATTTGAGCTGAAAAATTCAAGATTACAGCCTATATTTTTAAAAGGCTCAAACTGCATATTCATTTCTATATATACACATTCACAACTTGAAACACTTCTCGTTTTACATACTTTAAAAAAGACTCGACGACTACATCATTTTTCTGCTTTCTCCTATTTGCTTTTCTCATTTTCTCGTTTCTTTGACACTCACACTTGAGTTCCCTTACATTTCACTTCCTCCTTTGTCCTGTTCCCTATGTTTTTCTTTTCATGTTTATCACTCATGTCCCTATTTTTCACCTTTTTTAATCTCCCTCATCTTTCCCCATTTGCAGACTTCTCCTCCACTTCCAGCCGCCATAGCCAGCTCCTCTCTTTGCCTTCACCCCAAGATGTGAGTAGGCGAGCTGGAGGCTTTTTCACACCGCTCTACAGATATAAGATATACAGGAGATACATAAGACAGATGAGTAGCGAATACAGAGCACTCACAAAAATTCATTTATTTGTCTGCTTCGGCACGAAAGGTCTAATGTTTGTCTATCCACTGTCCACAAACGACTCAAACGGTCCAGCAGCAATAGGATCAGGCCCTCTAAGCACAGACTGGTCTGTTATACCACCGATTTCGCAAACAACTGAGGAACAAGCATTGCCTAATTCAATACTCATCAAGCATTCTCCTTCTGTTTTCTGCCAAAATATAGTATTTTATTTAAAAATCATATGTTTTCTTGCTCCTTAGGAAATCCTGTGTGTAAAGGCAAGTTTGACGACATTCCTCGTTACAAAATACGGGTCAGACATGGGTTTTTTTAAATCTGTGCAGAATTTTGAAGTTACTTTTGGTGACAAGTCTCTGGATAGATCCACCTCTGGACAGAAACAATCTTCCCAACAGATGCCTGGTTCATAAAGCTCTGTATAAATAGGAATTGGAGGCTGTAAATGAACCTATATTCCAAACCTAACAACAACGGCCAATATTCCTTCCAGTACTACCAACACAGCGCAGCTGGGATAGCACGGTCTGTCAGGGTGCGTTAGGAATAATATATAGACCACGTCTAAAACAATCTAGTGCACATTGCTCACTAATTCTTAATATGCAGTGACAGCATAAGCAATAAAAGCTCCAGAGCCAGCGTATGATGGGACCGCATATGGGTACGCTACCCTGGCGCTGGTGAAATTTAACTGTTCTAGTGACAATATATCTGACTGAAAAAAGCCAGGGACATCCAGCACTTCTCTGAGACTTGGCTTCTGCATACTGTTAAACCAACATAACTTAATTTTAAAAGATCAGCAACTATTAAGGAGGACACAAACTGTGTCCAAAGCTACAAAGCCACAAATAAGACATCCTCATCTCTGCAGAACAAAAGCAGTAAAAACAAACAAACCAAGCAACCCCACACAACAACAACCCAAACCAACAAAACTCAAACCCGAATCTCCATTTCTTTTATCTCCCTGTTTCATTTCAGCTTAATGACAGAGTTAACAATTGCAGGTGACCTCCTCTCCTTCCAAATGCATTCCCACCCAAGCTCTATGTATAGTGCACTCACAGACTGTATGGCTGCCTTTACCTAGTGAGAAAGATAAATAGGATTTGCCTCAGAGCTTTGCTTTTATTTTTCGTCTTTCTATTCAAGCATTTTGCTCTTGCTTCTGTTGTTTTGCAAACAGAACGGCAACTACTGTACTTCCCCACGGCTTGAACAAAGCTGACAACAGATGAGTGTTGCTCCTTATCCTTTCCAGGCTGAAGGATCATTGGATCAGGGAAAATAAGTTAGAATTAGATAGAGGTTCAAAGTCCAAAAAGCAGGACACGTGACTAGCATTGTATCTCGAATGCCCGAGGTAAAGAAACCTTCCCTGCTGACAACCAGACTAATACCCTGTGCAGCTCACAGGAGCCACCACATAGCACACAAAGGCAGTTAAACCTGACAAGTAAAGGGAGCAGAAGCTCTTGCATAGACATAAAGAGCGCACCATAGAAGAAAAAGGAAAAAAAAAAAAGTATGGGTCTAATATCATCATCTTCTTATTTGTTCTTGGAAATTCCACACAATACCCCCATTATACAACCTGATTTATCAGACAGCGCAACGCAGACAAAATTGTTCTGACAGGAAGACAAGAGTTCTTTTAATCTTTGACTCTCCACACAAATCACGGTCTGTAATCTATACCCAAATTCAGTTATTTATGCACACAAACCCGAGTCTGAATTTTCTACATCACAGAAGTACCCTCCTCCCATACACCCAGCTAGAACAAGCACACACAAACGCACCTCCGGCCATCAACCCTTCCCTCTGGGCTGGTCACAGCCACCACACACACAGACCCTCCAGAAAAGCATCTCCCTCTCCATGGCTGTTCTTTAAAAATTTGGAATATTGCCCATTAAGATTATTCTATCACTTTGGCTTTCGGTAAAAGCAGTACAGGTGAGACAAAAGACCCTGCTTTCACAGGCCTGAGAATGGAAGACTTGTTCTTTTAGATATGTGATAAACAGGAAGAAATTATCTCGGTCATGAAAGAAATGAAGTGACAGTAGTAATATCTCACACTAAGCCAAAATTTACCTCGCCTACATTTTAGGATGCTTCCCCTGTACCTAGGTAAGAGGTAGGGACATAGAAAGTCTTCCGTGGCCCACATTTGGTTACGAAAGCATCTCCCTGCCTAAGTTTCCATCTCACATCTTCTTCAGCATTTTCCAGCATCTACCCAATGTGCATTAAACAGTGAGCAATTGAGAGTTCAAGCAAATGATATGGAGGAATGGATAATTAGCCCCTAGGAACGCATCCAGCTACAGTTATACTCTGTGAAGGTTAGAGGCCTGATTCCTCCCCATTTAAATCTGATATTGAAGGAATTTATAGAGCTTTATCCAAGCCACTAATTTGCAATTTTACTGCAAACAATTTACAATCAAATGAAGTGAAAGCTAGAAGCAAAGAGTACATTAATAACTTAATTTTCTTTTTGCATTTATCTTCATTTTGTCTTCCAGTGAAGACCAATCTTAAAAACTGGGATAATTGGCCAGCAAATAAACACAGTTTTTAATTATTACTGCATAAAGCTAAATTGCTGGTACGAACTACAGTGTTTTCTTCTGCTGAGGACAGTTCACCTCCAGCAACAGAAATAGGGAAAATATCCCTATTTCTCAGACTGGAAATTCATGCTCTAACAAAGCAGTACAAATAATATCACAGTATCTGAATACAAAGTTTAGCGTTCTGGGCTAACAATATGCAATTTGTAAATTATACAGCCATGTGCACTGTGAGATGTTACTTAAAAACACAGTAACTATTCTGTCAAAAAAGAAGCACGAATGTCAAAGCAGCTTTTGTAATACTCCACCGGAGCTTCATCTATGCTAGGAGAGATCTAGGTGCAGCTAAATCACTGAATTCTTTTTTTCCTAGGTTTAGCGGCAGTCAAATGGTGCTCACTGGTCGAGCGCAAAACGTCTGTTTAGGAGAAGGAGCCAGGAGAGGTGGTTGTTGCACAGGACAGCCGTCAGTCTGAAGCTTGCTCCTCGAAAAGACACCATGCTGCCCCTGGAACAGGCTCTAGTGCTGAGCTGACCTGCTGAGACAATTTGAAAACTCACATTTATAGAAACAGTTTGGGTTTGGGAGGTTTAGCGAGCTGAGCTGGCTCGAGGGGGTCAGTTAGCTGCCAACACATGGGCAGCAAGTGGCCAGGAGCAAGGCAGGTCTGCCTCTCCCAGTGACAGAGCTGCTGGCACCTGGGAAGACACTGAGCCAGGCCAACATCTCAAAAGCTGCTGGGAAAAGCGGGGCTGCTGCACTCATCTCAACTCTTCCACTCCCACATCTCCTGTCTCACTTGTTCTCATGTTCACCTGACACCCAGGCCCCTTTCAGATACTCAAAGCCCTTTGGCAGCAGTGAGCTGTCAGATCAGCTCAGGAGCTCAAACCACATCTTCTGACCAGCTTCAACACCTCAGCAAACATCATCATAACACTGGCCCAGAACGAACTGCTTTTCTTGAAAAAGTGGAATGAAATTTTGCCCTAACTTAAACACGCGTGGCTAAACAACAGCACAAATTCTGAACACCAAGCTACATGCTGCTGTTAGATGAAGACAGAAATCTCCTGAAGGAAATGTAATGGCTGGAGAGATCTCCTATGCTCAGGATACCTCAGCCTGCACATCCTCAACACAATGTCTGCAGAGAAGAGGCCTCAAGCTCCTACACAGTAAACTTTCAGCATCATCTCTGTGCTCGGTCCTCTTCAGATGCACAATGAATGCCACACGGGAAGCAGCAGGCTGCTGTAGAAGCAGAAATCCCATACACTGCTGAGAAGGTCTGCAACATCTGGGGTGGAACCTGCTGCTTTTGCCTCCAGGTAAAACACCTACATCGTGTTTGCTCATCGTGAGCCCAGAAGAAATGCACAGAAAGAACCAGCAGTTACAGAGCTTGATCCCAGCACGGAGGAACAAGTCTGAGTCCTGCTTAAGATGTGAAACTGCAAGACACTGAGACACATAATTGGGCAGAAAGCTGGGCCTGGCCCAGCTTGGCTGAGTAAAGTAAATCAATAAGCCATCAAGGAGAGTAATGCAGCAAGGTAAAAAGAAGTTTGGTTTGCAGAACACTCTCTCTCCGGTGGTTTGAAAATTAAATGCTTTCTTCCTCCAGCTAAGCAAACACAACACAAAGCATCTCTCTGAGCCAGAAGCATATGACAGAAACCCAAGGTACAACAAGCACTTTCCCATCAGTGTCCTCCTAGGCTGACAAAAGAAACAACAAGAACCTGACCTGTACAGCTAAGTCAAGCATTAGTACCCACAAAGAGAAACAGAAGGAAGAACTGGATTCAGATAACTTGAACAGAACATTAAACATCACACCAGTCAACAAAAACCAGGCATCAATTACAATATCCAAATACCAGTCAAATAGGTGAAATGGTTTGGGTTGGAAAGGACCTTTAACGATCATCTAGTCCAACCCCCTTGCCACAGGCAGGGACACCTTCCACTAGGCCAGGTTGCTCAACACCCTGTCCAGCCCGGCCTTGAACACCTCCAACGAAGGTCTATCCACAACTTCTCTGGGCAAGTTGTTCCAGTGTCTCATCATCCTCAGCGTAAAAAATGCCTTATGTCCAATCTAAATCTACCCTCCTTCAGTTTAAAGCTGTTGCCCCTTGTCCTGTCACTACAGGCCTTGATAAAAAGTCTCTCTTCATCTTTCTTATAAGCCACCTTTATATATCTCACCAATGATCTCACTGGAAAATGCTATAAGGAATAGGCTAAGGAAATGCAGCCTGGGAAAACACCCTGAATGCCTAAGAGAAAAGACAAACACCACACCGGGACTTGGGAAGACAGCGATCTCAACTAGAGATTAAAAAGAAGACACATCTTGAAAAACGTAAGCAAATATATCAGATAGAGAAATACGTCAATTTTCTCATATTCTGCAGGATCATTCACCTTTGTCCCAAAAGAGCAAAGTGAACAGAAGGTGCAATGAGGCTGGCAGTGCCTGTGCAATTACGAAGGGCTGAACGAGGTGCGTGCCCTGAGCTGAGCCCTATGGTCTCCTAAGAAGCACTCGGGGAGACAGCGATGCTGATCGTAGCTTTCACCAAAGAATACTTGGCAAAGACAGGGAACAAAATGCAGTTGCAGTTTTATAGCAGCTTTTGCACTCTGTTACCCACCCTGGAGCTGCTTCGTGGTGGTCCAGACTCCCAGCACAACACAGAGGAGCTGAGGGATGCCAACTGCCAGTGGCCCCAGGGCTCATTGCAGCAGGCCCAGGCTACCACAGGTTCTCCTAAGGTGCAGAGACTACCCAGATACTCTTCTCCTCCCACCTTCCCTTCCTTGCAAGCACCTCTCTCTGTGCTAATACGTCTTAAGGGTTTAAATTAGCTACCTTGCATTTTGGCACCAGAGCAGGGCAAAAAACTTTCAGAAATTACCTGTGAAAGGTATTTGTGAAACACAAATTCGCCAAATGGTGATTAGGCCGCGCAGGCAAAGGCATATGTGGAAGATGTACATGTACGTACAAGGAAAGGATCGGTTTAGGACTATGCATTCAGTCCCAATCATCTCTGTGTGGGAAAATAATACAGGGATTCACAGGTCAGACATCCAAAGACCCCTAAAATGAAGAGGACATAAAACCAGTTTATGTAAAATCTGTAAATATTTGAAGATGTGAAGCTAGGAATTTTGTGTGTTAAAATAAAGTACAACAGGAAGAAATAACGAAAAATCAGACCGTTGGGATAAAGACACTTCACAGTAAATTTTAATAGGCAGTGGAATGGTTTCCCAAAGTAAGCAGCTGAAGTTTGAGAACCTTGGTTTTAAAAGCACATCAGAAAAAATACCAGAATATCATTTCAGATTCAAAACTTGGAAAACACATAGGGCTATAAATCATTGTGAACAGGAGCACACATGCTTTTAAAGTCCTCCACAAGGAAGTATCTGACAGACAATGTGCCAGGAGATAGAAATATGGGCCTAAAGCTTTTCCCACTTGCAGTATGCAATTCTCTTTCCTTCCTCCACCAAGCCAATATCGACTATTTCTACCATGCAGTGAAGTGGGACACATTCTAGCGATGTGCAATTACTCTTTGGAACGCAAACAGAACTTCCGACACGCTGCTGCAATCCCAATGGTGTCCTCTAATGGAAGTTGTCTGCTCATTCCCATTTCCATTGGGATGGCAGCCTTTGATGGAACTCCACTGTCAGTCTGGCCCAGAGTGTTCCCCTGAGACACCAGAACCATTCAGCATGATGAAAAAGTCGTTTTAAGAAAGGTAGAAACTAAGTACTTTATCCCTATTTGACTCCATGCCAATGGAGTGGCACAAAAACCTTGGGATGTTTCGGTGCTAAATATTATGTAACAGCCACTTTTCTGAAACCTCATTTAAAATCCTCACTTATTAAAAAAAAAACACCAAAAAAACCAAAACCCTCCTGATAATTAGAAAATCTTCACTCTGATAGTCAAGAAACTGCCACAACATAATAAGGCTTCTCAGTTTCTTTATCTTCCTCTCCTACAAATGCAGGATTTTTGATCTTCAATCAAACTTCGTTTCTTTTCTCCTTGTTTTTATGTGATGGTGTAGTCAGACTTGCTCCCTTCTGAACCACTACTCTATGCCATTAAAAACAGCTCTCTGCTATTGTAAGCAGCAGCATCCTTTAATCCCTTCATTAATTTAGACATATTCTAAAAGGCACTTAGCTCTCTATTGGGACTCCAAAACCGCTCTATGAAGAGAGCCCTATACAAGCTTCACTAAGTGCAAGGCAACTGTTGCACTCATTCCCTGGAAGCACCCATACTGATGGATGTTTCTGCTGGTAGGCAAAACACAACCTTCTCTAGCTCAGCAGGAAGACCAAGGGCTGCAAAAGGAAGAGCCCATCTCTCGTCATTCATTTTTGGAAGAGATCTCACAGGTTTAGCAACACTGAAGCCTCTTAAGTGCCAGTACAAAAAGCTGAACACGTTCATTTTTTTGATGGAAGCCTGAAAAGGTTTTTGGAAAGTAAAGAAGCGTCACTTACAGATTATAGCCGAAGTTCTCAGCCAAAGATCTCCAAAGGCTTTAAAGAAATCCTCGTTTTACAGATGGAAAAGTGAAAGCACTGTAAGGTAATGCCAATGTCAGGGTCATCAATTCAACTCAGATTTCCTGGGATTCTTCAGAGAGACACAAATCCATTCTTTATCCAAAATTATTTAACTTGTAATGAAATAAATTCCAGAGAACTTGGCCTTGTTCTAAAAACATAAAAATTTCTATAACAATGGTTTTGTCTGTACAAAAATCAAGATTATATGCACTGCTCTCCTTATTCCCTACTTAGTTGACTGAAGAGTGGTTAAAGAGAAGAAGTGAACTCAGCAAAATGAAGCACATTACTTAAAGCAGGGGTGTCAAACTCATTTTCACCAGCAGCCACATCAGCCTCATGGTTGCCTTCAAAGGGCCGAACATAATTTTAGGACTGTATCAATGTAACTACTCCTACATTTATACAGTCTTAAAACTACGTTCAGCCCTTGGAAGGCAAATGTGAGGCTGATGTGGCCCCCAGTGAAAATGAGTTTGACACCCCTGACTTAAAGCTTGCACAATATAATCATACTTTAAATTCTAGGGTGAAATTTCTGACCTAACTGAAGCTCATACTGATTTCAGTGGGGCAAGGTTTTCACCCTGTAATGTGTAGTAAATGGGAAGAAAGATAACTTTGTAAAAGCACTATAAAGAAGTACTACATTTAAAGGAGAGAAAAGTTAAGTCAACGAAATATTTCATGTAAACTCAGTGAGCTCATTTCCCAGATGAGCCAGATATCTGCTGAGCTTGCCTTAAAGGGCAAAAAGCAAAGATGGCTTCACCTTCTAAATGTGGTCAGGGGCACCGTTAGGATGATTTACCTTAAGAGACTTTAAATGCTCTTGGCTTATTCTGTCTGAAGATCACATCTCCTGATAGCCAAAGATACTGAGGCACTGAGGTTAGGTCAGAACCTGGCCCCAAAACTCCACAATAAAAAAGGCACATCACAATCAGCTGAAAAGAACAACAGCCTCCATCTCAAAAAGCTATCAAAGAACAGCTTCGCTAAATAAAAGGGCGGCAGTAAGAGTAATTAAAAATAGTATATTAATTGAAAGGTTGACATTTTCTTGCACAGTATCTGACACCTACAAGCAAATAATTGCAAGGAAGCATTAGTAGAAAGTGTTAGCCTGATAAAAGCAATGACAACAACCTTGTATGTGAGAAAAGTTTTCAAGAACTTGTGGAAGACAAATAGATACTTAAAGAGTGGAGAGAGGCAGATACACAGAGTAGGAAAAGGAGAATAGAGAGAATCCGATTTCAGTGCACCTGCCTGTAATTGCTGAAAAGGTTAGAGAACAACAAAGATTCAATCTACAGACACAGAGCAGACAGCAAAGTGATCAGCAGCAGTCAACATAAATGACATCAGCCCAAACTCCTATGACATTACTACAAAATCTACCAGTGTTGCCCTAACCTACTTCACACAACATTTTCATAGGGAACCAAAGGGAATACAAATAACACAAAGGAGGCACATTCCTAATTGAAAAGCTGTATTTGAAGGATAGCTTTCTTTAGCTTGTCTTACTGAGACTGATAGCGTACAGCCATTTCATCAATGCCTTGGATGATGTAATACATTTGCAGACCACATAAAGTTACAAAAGGCAAAAACTGCTGGAGAGCAGGATTAGAACGCCAAGCAATGCTAAGAAAATGGAAAAAGTGGTCTGAAATAAATAGGATGTGCCTCAGTAAAGACAAACACTAAGCGTTATGCTTCAGATCTTGTCAGTGAGCTGAAGGTCACAACAATCAACTCCACAAATACTGGATGCAAAGTGACCAGCTAGGAGACAGAAGAGGACCTGGGGGGTTAAAACGGCTCAGAAATCAAACATCAATCAACACTGTCACAGTGCTGGGAGAATAAAGCCCCCAGACGTTACGGTGCTAAGAGTCAACCAAGCCTCCTCCAAAGTTTAGGTTTACGACTCTACATTTCAAAAAATCCACAGACTGTACACCATTTAAAACTAGAAGCGAGAGCACAAGGGTGAGCAACATCTGAATAGAGGGCCCTTTAAGCAAACACAAGGAGAATAAGAGGTGCTCCCATCTGAGGAAGAGAGAGACTGAGAAGTCAGCTAACATATATATATAACATGTATATGAAGTGTCACTGCAAAGAGGAAGAAGTAGAATGTCCTCCATGTCCAGAGGTATAAGGAACCACCACTTAATTTAATATGCTGTTTAAGAATATTGCTTTATTTCCATAATGGAAATATCTTAGAAAAGGTTAGATAAACATTGGTAGTAATGTTGGAAGTACAGCTGAACTGCCTTGGAGATGGGGGTTAAACAGATAATCTTGATGTCCCTATTTTACATGATTTTTTTAGAACACTGCATATGATTGACTCACCAGGCGTATGTGTCATTTACAAATGACTATTTTCAGTGTGTTTTCTCTCTTTAGAAAACATAGCAATTTTCTTGACTCTGGTTTGTGATGTTCTCCCTCCAGTTTCTATCTACAGAAGCACTTACTCTAAAACTTTGCGCATCAGACATGCATATTTGAACAGTATGCAGTATTCATGACACTACCCTGGCTGAGTAAGGCACGGAGCCAATGATACTCTCAGAGCGTAGGCAAGGGAGAAACAGGAGGGAGCAGAGTCAGCAGGGCTTGTGGAAGGAGGGGAATGTAGGCAGAGAGAAGAAAAACAAAAGTTAAGGACCCAGGGCTTGTCAGACCAGACCAAAGTGTGAGGAATTTCAAAGTTATGGCAACACTCCAAATGTTCAAACACCGCACTGAGCATGCTGTTGTGCATTTCCACGGTTTTTTCTCCCCTCACCCCCTGGATAAGTGGAGTACATGAGCATGTTTATACTTGTTCTGCTTATTGAACAGGATCTCAAAATTGTGTGAGGTGGAGGCGGGAGTGATGCTGAGCTCTCAAAGAAACAGGAAAACAGAAATAATGGAATGTGAGCTTCACTGGGAACTGAAGTCAGAGTAGGTTTTGAGGTTTGTACTTTTTGTAATGGGCTGCAACCAGGAGCTTAGATGGAAACCAACACTTTGTTTAGAACGTCTTTCCTGATGGTAGATATGTCATGCTTTCTACTTTCCTAAGCGAATGGCGGCAAAAGACCATGAGAAGATTAAAATTTCCACTCCCTCCTTAGGCACTTGGCAACTCTGCCTCCCAATATACTGCTTGTATTTAATTACCACTTCAAACAAAACCGCATTATATACACAGTCAGTGCTTCACTTTCCAACAGGCAGAACAACATTGTAAAAAAGATTTAAGGCACATCACTTTAACAGCCGTAGGAAGAGAATACAATATCCTTAGCAGAAAGGGACAGAAGAAATAACGGAGGTGTGACAGGTTGCTTAAAAAGGGAGGGTGGGGGAGTTAGAGAACTTATTAGTAAAGAGAGAAAAAGAAGGAGGGGCATGTAGAAGTGAAAGAACATGGATCTTGCCCCCCCTTCAGCTTTTACGCTGAACATCGAAGTGCTGTGAGCTAAAACATCCTCCAGTTTGATGCTAGCATTTTATTCACACAGCCACAACACCTGATAGTGCAGTTCCCAAACTGTAAACACAGAACACAAGGCACAACACGAGGTATTCTGCTATTTTACTCAGTAAGCAGCAGCTGCTACCTTATCTGCCTCTCATTTCAATCCTCTATTTCTCTGCTGTTGCAAGGTCCCACCAATGCCACCATTACTCCAAAGGACCAGAAAGGCCCTAAGGCAGTTTCTATCATTTTGCACCACTGTATTAATAAAATCAGTGGAGGTTTCTATGATACAGCTAATGCATCAGCAGGCACAAGAGCCTTCTCTGCACTACACCACCTGCCATTCTGTTGTTTCCACTGAAGCACTGAATGGACATATTACGAGAAAGAGCCAGGAAATTACTTAAGATGAGCAGATACAGAAAACCTTCTTTCCGAAGTAGTGTTTCTTATACTGAAAAAGTAGCAAATTTTGCCTTGATGTAGTAATGCATCAATTGAGTTGGGATGGTATTTTTCTGCCTGTTTAAATTCATATCTCTGCAACAGATGGAACAGAATAGTTGTAGCCGTAGGCCAAACTCTGAGAATTATTCTAGTGTAGGGAATAATAATGATCAGAAGTAATAAAATGAAGCAAAAGTTCAAATTTAACTCATCAATACATTACTCTCCTCCTCGCCACAGAAAACTTGGCAATAACTGCTCCCTGCTTGTGATCCTTTTTGAATGCTGCCAAAGAGTCAGCGCGGGATTTCCAGAAGCCATCTAAGAGACTTCAGAGCATAGCTGGGCGGGAATTCTCATGTTTCTACTCCACAAACAATACCAACCTTTGGAACATAGCTAGGGAACATTTGTTCCCTAAAGGAATAAAAATTTAAATTATCTGTGTTTCCTCCCAAACAGGAATTTCAGGCTTTCCTTTCAAGTCAGCCAGTGCTGCTGGACCACACTATAGCTGGGGAGTGTCGGAACTGATGCACCGACAAGCTGCAAGTTTAGCAGCTCTGAGAATTCACGCTCATGAGGTGTCACAAGTCAGAAACGCATAAGTTTCAGCTGCCAACCAGCTGGTAGCACAACAGAAGAACCTGGGATTTGGGGAAAATGCCAGCTCACCATACTGGTCTTAGTAGGCTAAGCAGATACAGAACCAACTCACATGAGTTTCATGAAAAGTGCACCCAAAGTTTTTTGGTTTTTTGGTCAATACAAAAATTCAGACAAACACTGGTTCTGAACGAAATCTGTGATCTTACATCACTTAGGTCATTTAGAAAATCCTTCCCTCCTACAGCTAGTACCAAAAAACACCAGCAGAGAAGGGTGAATACTGAAGGGTAAGTTCATCTCTACATGCAACATTGTTCAGTTACACTTAGCAGATTTCTTCTTCTAATAATGTATTATGGTACCAAAAGGAATTTCAACCCATTGACAGTTCTTTAGTCCTAAGGAAGACTGAAATCACAATATGAAGCTTATCTGGGCTGTTAGACACTTGCCAGAGTACAAAAGTACAGTGTTTTTTTGGGATGCTTAGTGCTAACACTTCCTTGCACTTTACAGTTTCTTCAAGTTCCACACAAATCCTACAAGGTGGCCTACAAGCAATTTGTCTCCATTTTGCTTATTATTATTAGATAACTTGTGATTATCCGTAAATGACGTGTGGGATCCAGCCAAGACACACATAATGGCTGGTCACCTCTGAGGGGGAATAAAAGCATGAATGTTTGGGTGCTGCCTTACAAGAATTAGAAATATTTAAAAAGTAGTTTTAAAAAATGTTTTACATAGTTTTGTTTTTTTTTTTCCTCAGGTGCAATACCCCAGTGGATGAGAAGCTACACATCTCTGTCAACACTTAGCTGTGAAGCCACGCAAATATTTAAACTGAGTTGGAAATCCCTGGAAGGCAAAACACGTTTTCAAGGTCTCAAAGATTTTATTAAATTACAGCTTTCTACACTATACAATCTTCTTACCTACCATAGAAAATGGTAGGTAAGGTACCAGATTAAATCAGTTGCACAGCCACAAGGCATAGTGCAATAAAGAATCCATTACCCAAATCATTTTATACCTAAGCAAACAGAAAATGTAAAGACATTTACATTAGTGTCTGATGCGAATGTAAACGCCGCGTTACTGATGGGGAAATGATAGTGCAGCTGTCCATTCTGTGTGCAACTGCAATATTGGGCCACCCATTTATCAAACTGCTTCTTTTATTTAATAATGTATTATAAATACGTGCATGAGCTCTGCGTTATATGGTAGCAACAAAACCAAGAAACATCCTTCTACTATTTATCATTCCAAAACTGGGGTCTGCAAAGTTGTTGTAAGTCATATTTTTTCACTGAGTCTCTACACAAAGCCTATACATTTCTCTTAAAAATGTTTATTATTCCAGAGTTGATCACACAGTGCAATCCAGGTGATAACCACACTTAGGATTTAGTCTTTCTTTTTTCTTCCCTGTTTTCAAAGCTCTGAAAAAGGAAAAACAACCAAATGCTCATATCAACATTTTTTTAGATGTCGAAATTCTCTGGCTCCTGGATGTTTACACAAGGCACAAGAAGATGAACCAAAATGCACCAAATTTTACTTACTATTTTCATGTGCACAGTTAGCTGAAATGCATCTGACTGCCTCTTAAGCAGATACCATCATCCGTGAAATCCACATGCAGCAAACTGAAAACTAAAACGGAAAATAGAGCGAAACCAAAGCACACCCTTTGGTCCATAGTTGGACCATCTGGTGGTGGCAACTTCCCCGATGTCAGCTTATTACCAGACACCTTCATGGATGGACTACCAGTGACTACATGTTCTTCTTTCCACACCAGTGGATAAACAGCAATTCCCCACCGAATACCAAGGGACACTGAGGTAAACAGCTCTCTGACACAAATTAATGCAAAGCAGTGCTCCATCACTTGGGCCTATTAGATAGTTCACAGCTGTTTTCTTAAAAAGTGAACAGGTCTTGTCCATATACTGTCCAAATGTCAATTTGGAAGATGGCATTCTGCCTTTCTAAGATTAAGTTCATCACCAAGCAAAGATGTTAAAAGAGAGAGGGAAGAGGCAAGAGGCAAGAGAAGAGGAAAGTATTTCCCATTCAAAATCATTAGACTGATACGGGGACTACATTCTGCTGAGCACGATTTTTGAAGGAATACATAGCTGGCATAATATATCATCATATCCCCTATGTTAATAAAAGTTTATAACGTACTGCTATGTCAGGTCACATTCAAGATAGTTGATGACTGCTCAAGAACTGTTAAAATGTAAGAAAAAGCCCTATCAAAAGGAAAACAGCCCTTTAAGAACGCTATTTCAGTACTTCTCAATTTCTATTACCAACTCAGCTGGTGAGAAGTGAGATACCAAAGTCATTTCCCTTTCTTGTATATAATGACAACATTTTTTCCCCTTTTTTTTAAATGGAAACCACTGTATTATTCATTTTGTTTCCATTCTTATTCCAAGAAGATCTGTTTTTGTAAACAGCCACTGAAATGAAAACCAATGCACACATCAAAAAGACTAAAGGCTAAATAAAAAAAAACAGCCTAGGATTTCTCATGCATATAGCACACAACTGCGGTCTCTCATCTCACCATGGTTAGAAGTTCCTTTCAGAACATAAAGCAAAACAGAACTACACCTTTCATTTTCACAGCTCCATAATAATGATACCTCATAGAAGTAATAGACTGCTACGGTCTTGTAGCATGTATTTTTATAATAGTCTATCCAGTTAGAAGTGATATTATTTGACTGGAGCACAGTACATGCAATGCCTGCATTAAGACCAGGAAAGTAATACGAATGAACACAGCCCTGTAAGTCTGACCTTGGGAGTATGGGAGAATTGAGAACAAATTTTGAAAGGAAGGTTAATGAGTGGCATGGACATAAAGGCAAAATGGGCTAAAATTCAAAGAGTTCTTCAGATTGACATGTCAAGATAATCCATGTTTTAAACAAAGACAAAAGAAATTCAGTCAGTCTCATATATCTGGACTTCAGTAAAGTATTTCCAGTGGAAAACATTTGTCCATTTAGAAAGTGGTAGCTGATGGGTAGGCAGCTGGATAAAGGAAAAATAGCAACAAGAAGTATTAAGGGGAAGAAGTCAGACAGCAGGGAGCTTGGCAACTGGAGTTTTTCAAGGATAAATCTAGTTTAGCATTTTCTTTAGTAACCTTGGCATAAACAAGTGGTTAATGAGAGTCAGCGATGTGGGGTGTCATTGCCAACACGGAGAAGGATTGCAATAACTACCCCAAAGGAAATAGATTTCTTTGGTGACAAGAGCAATAAGAAATGTGAAATGAGTCCCACATGAACAAAAAAATATTGTGATTCTGCACTTGGGAGCTAACAGCAAAAATTCCCACAATAAGCTGAGAACTCATCAATAAGAAATGACTAAGGTGGAGAATGTACAGTCTGTAAGGTTCAGCTATGAAAGAGACAAATGTAGTGTTAGGAAGCATCAATCAAGGCATTTTCAGTAGACAGAAAAGTATTAATGCCACTGTACGAGGGCTTTCTTTCAAAAACTGCATGTGATGATGTCTTCAACATTCAAGACAGAGGTTCACAAACCAGAATAGGGCAGAGAAGTGCTGCCACAACAATCCAGAAGTGTGTATCACACAAGAGAAGGACTGAGAAACTGAGATGTTTAGCTTGATAGGGCAACTAGCATGTTGCCTGTTATCTGTTTACAACAGGGCAAGCAGGCAGGAAAAAAAGCTGACACAAAAATAAAAGAGGTATAAACTGGTCATTAGGCTGAAAATGATCAGCAGTTTCTCAGGTATTAGGACAATTCGGCTGCAGAAGAAGCAATCATAGCATCTGAAGCTAAGAAACCCAACCCACACTGTGTGGTACAAGACGCAGCACTCCGTGCCACTCCACACCACCAAGGAGGCCTAAGATTAAAACACATTTTATGCACTAAAGATGCCTGACAGTGCTGCAGTGACAGGGAGCAAAAGGAGAAAGTGTTCGAGGTGTCTCATCCATTAGAAAACAGAGTCACTATATTAATGGTAGTGCTTGATATAATATAGCCTGCACCAGCAAGGGACTCAAGCTGACACCTTCAGTTGGATGTGTGTGAATGTGCTGGCCTGTGTTTGATTATTAATAAAGCAGATAATAACAATATCCATGGAACACCAGAGAAGCAAGCAAAGACTGCAATTTTATTTATCACATTTCAGGAATCAAAAGCAGTAAAAAGCAATTTAGAAGAGATTAGTGGGTGCTAATGCTTTCACTGCATTAAAGGACATTCTCACAGGGAACACTGACACGGTGTCTTAGGCAATGACATTGATAAATAAAGACAGAGTAGTGAATCAAAAGACATGCAGATCTTCTCTAGAAGCATTCCAGGACGATGAAACAAATGACTTCTGTGTATAATGTCTGAAGCGATTTTTTCCAAAGGGTGCTTATTCCTACAAAATCCAAGGCACTAATGAGAACAGATGTAACAGACCTTCCCCTATCAGTACAGTTGACTAAGCACGGCACACACAGTGCTATCTAGCTAGGATGCCCGGTTTAGAAACATTACAGCAAACAAATTAATAAACTATCAGAGCCTTAATAGCATGTGTGTGGCTATTAACATTAAATATTTTTAGAAGTTAAACTTTGTTAAGGAAAATAGCTTCATGCTGTCCATATTTCATTCCTAAATATAGTGTGAACATGTCTGTCCCCTCCAAAAAGTACCTGAGAATCATACAGCACCCTCTTACTAGCAACCAGCATCAAATCTAGGTTGACTCTAATAGCACACAAGGGATGGGTGGGTTTGCTTTGTTTCTCCTGAATGGGAGTTTCTGGCAGCCAGTAACTACTCAGATAGATGTAGATTTGCCATGTAAGATTTAAAAAAGGGTGAAAGAAAATTGAAGGAAAAGAAGTCAGTGTCATTTTCCTGAAAGGACATTTAACATTGACAGCACATTCCAGTGTGTGTTTAGTTCAGTTTGTCTGGGCCTGACATGACGATTGCACCTATGCAGAGCACCTCATTCCCCAAACCCCTCCAGGCCTGACTGCCCAGCAGCATTATGACTTTGACAGTTGAGGGAGACTGTCTCAGTAAAGTCCTATTAATTTCTGAGGTGAAATACCAGAGATTGACACTCACAGTTATTTCACACAATAAGTCCATTCAACAGCACTCAGGGACAAGCCAAACAAAAATGAGGTTTGGCCTCTTGAGTACACATATAGGGAATATTACAATGAACCACCATTTTGCACATCAAACACAAACCACACCTTACTGTGTGAATGTGCTTCTGGGATTACCGGGAGGTCTGAGATTCCCTGGGTGCATGCAGGGACAGGAGAAGAGCAGGCTGAAGGGACAATTAGCCGCCTTCCCATTGAACAGCTTCCATGGCTCATGCAAATCAATTTAACATGGCTGTTACGCTACAAAAAAAAAAGATCCCAAACAAAATCCAGCACTGCAGAAACTTGATGCCTGCACAATACACACTCTCCTGGGTAATCTGCAGCATCCAGACGTCGCCACTGCATGAGTCCCATCCCTGCAAAAGGAGGTTAATACGCATCAGTGAGAGAAAGAACGTTATTTTCTTTCTCACAGCTCTGGCTGGGACATAATGCAAACCAGCAGCTCTCTTACCTCACCTAGCAGGAAAGTTCCCCACATAGCTTTGAAAAACAACTCTGTGAGCGTATGTTAACCCATTCAGCATCACTGCTCTAGGCCTCCTTTCTGAATTGGGCAATTTTGCCAGCCCATCATTCTATTCCGAAGGCAGCAGAGCCACATGGATACGAGCTACGACATTAGTGGGGTATTGCTCAGACAGCTTTCTGAAATGTAGTGGGAGCTGCTGTTGCCCTGGGATTCCTGCAGCACTGATGAACAGGTGGGACGAGAGGCCGCTGCTTCGGACAGCTGGAAGATGGCCTCAAACAGCTGACTGACAGCATCTCGCTGTCACAGCAGAGCTGAACCCTGAGGTCAACGGGAACCGAGAGACTTCCTAACCCAAGAGGCAAGAATTTGCCTCCATGACAAGGAGGGGATGTTGGGTCAAAGCAACCCTCATCAGATGCCGAGGTCAACAGGGGCTAAAAGACTGCATAGAACCAGGAAGGAAGATTTTGTTTGTCTTCATTTGCCTGAAGTAGTCAAGGATTTACCAAGGGGAGCTCGGAGTTTTAAAGTTTTCCCCTTGTCCCTTGAATACACTGCTGGCAGCTCCCAGAGTCCAGGGTGCTCCAGGGCACAGCAGCTTCTCCCCAGCTCCTTCAACACCAAAGAGACACGGCACTGCTGGGTGGTAGGCAGGGGCATGCCTGTCTTATTCCAGCTGTAAAAGTGCCACTGCAGGACATGTCTCCAGCCTGTGACGTGGTCTGAGAGTTCAACAACCCCCCCACACCCTTTTTGTCCAAGCATTCATTCATCAGCATTACAAAAGCCCAGCCAAGCATAGGGGACAAAGCTGAACTGCCAGACTTTGCAGAGGGTCCTGGATTCACATTAACCTCCTCAGGCTTACCCACATTATTCCATATAAAAACATGCGTTCTTCTTAAAACTATGGCCTGGGGATGTCTGAATTTTGAAATGTGTAAATGAACATGAGAAAAGGTAATTAAAATGAGGAGAAATGTGAGGCAGTTAAGACCAAGATAAAGTGCATCACAGTGAAAGTGAAAAAACAAGAGCTTTAGAGAAATGTTGGGTTTACTTGGTGAACAATTTGCACACAGACGGCTTAAAAATGTTTTTCCTGAGCATATGTAATGCTAGTCTAACATATGAATAACCACAGAGCTAGTTTCCTCTTATTTCTTGTCTTTAGATTGGTGCATCTCATCTTTAAACCACACCAAACTGATTTTTTTCTCCCAAGGTATGCAGTCCTCTGACTGCAACTACCTTGCAATCATACCTATATACTATGATTAAATGTTTCGTGGACCTATATGGAAGACCCAAGAAGCGTAAGGAAATCTGGGATTTGAGATGAAGCTGGCAGCATTTTCCAGTTCATCTGCTGGCATATAACATTTCATTTATCTTCTACAAAAAAAACCACTGATTTCCCATTGCCAAATAGCATAGCTGCAAACGAACACTGTCCCTCTGCAGTTGTTGATCGCAGAGGCTGCTGCATCCAGATTTCCAGTTGTGCAGCCAGATGGCTCCAAGCGAGCTGCCCCGTCGCTGAACCAATATGGGCTGGGAGAAAGGAGGGGTACTGGAGGAGAAAACCAAAAGGTTGACTCAGAGAGAATTTCACCTGAAGTAGCCTCTCTGGCTACAGTCCTGTTTCTCAGCTAAGAAAAAGAAGATGGAGTGTGGAGGACATGACCACGCAAGCCCACAAGGACAAACCCTGCCTGCAGAAGTCCAGGACAACAGAAGCCTTATCCAAAGCTTAGGCAGCAGCATATCAGCACCGCAAGTCCCTTCCTTCACAGGAGAAAGAAAGATTTCCTCACTAACATACAGAATGTCACAACTTCCAGTGAGCATCCAACTACCGCAGTGCTGGTGGAACTAGACTCTGCTATAAAGGAGAAGGCAATGTGCCAGCTCATACAGCCTGACAACTCAAGGATAATTTCTGCTGGATTCGATCAGCTGAGGTCCACAGATGGGCCACGTGACACATTGCTCCTTACCAACCAACAAAAGAGTTATTTCTTCCTGCTGATTTAAAGCCTAGGTGGGCTGGGGGTTGGACTAGATGACCTTTGGAGGTCCCTTTCAAAGCAAACGATTCAGTGATTCTATGATCCCTCTGGAAGATTCATCAGCAGTAATACAGAAGGAATCTAAAACAAATCTGGGCCTCCCTCCTTCAGTGAGAAAGGGAATTTTTTCTCCCAAGATCACTATCATGTTCCACTGTCATTCAGAAAACTCAGATTCCCTGGCTTTGACTGGTCATTCGGCAAGGAGACATGAGTTGTTTAGTTATCTCCCAAGGAGCAGCAAAATGACAGTGGAGCATGCATTTGGAAGGCTGAAAGGCAGCACCTAATGACAAGTCTGTAAGCTGCTGAGCAAAATCTGCTTCCTGTGATAACTGCTTGTTGCTTTTTGAATATTATCTGTGAAGTCAGAGACTGATCTTCACTCACAGAGGCGAAGACAAGGAGGACAGTAATTGCATAAGTACTGTTGCAGATTCTCCTTACCCTGGACCCACGGAAGGACTTGCTAAAAGGCAATGCACAAACCAGTAAAACACACAGTACTATTATACACCAGACTAGTCTATACCCAAGATGACCTGGAAGGGCAGCAGCATCAGTGCAAACAGCTTCAAAAGCCTGCACTGCCTTGCACTATGAATGCCAGCCTAAAATCAGGTCAGGTTTTGACTGCAATAAACAACTATTTATCTAGACTGTCAGATGTCAGAAAGCACCTCTCAGACTACAGGGTTTTATTAGATGGGTATGTAACAAATGAAATGTACCAAGGCTTAATAGAAAGACCCTGGTCTCTGCTTCATCTGAATCCAGGGAACTTGCATACGTTCTGATCCAAATGTCACATATACACCGCAATAAAACAATATTCATTTCTCTAATAGCTCTTGGCACGCCAGTGTCTTCAGCTGGGGATATATGATGTCACTTTTGCAGGATGTAGAAGGTGAAAGAATAGAATGGCCAGCACTGGTTCTGACTTACCCTTCAAAGGCTGCTGAGGTCAAGTGTGGTAATGTTCCAAACCCAATTTTGATCCTTTCAGGCCACTGCAATGACACAAAAGTCTCAGAGTGTCAGTCCTAGGCATACTCTTCAACTCTTGCCACAACCAGGGCTCCCATGTTCAGAATAGAAGACAGCTGCTATCAAGCTGGCAGAGAACTGACACAGGGTGAGTGCAATGTCTGCTGTGCCTTATGGAAAAACATCATTTTCAGTTTAACCAAAAGCATTGAGCCAGCCTGTTATCAAGGAAAAATACAACGGTGTGTGACATCATGTAAAATAGTAGCACAAGTCCTTGCATTGCACTACTGCATATGCTTAAAACAGCAAACATAAAAGCCATGAATCCAGTAATAAGGGACAGGACTGTAATTCTACAAGGGCCAGGTGAAGGGCAGGTTATGGACAACAAGGAGCAATCCAATTTGGTTACACTAGCTAAGGTAAAATTTACTATGGCTATCAATCCTCATGCTTTAAGGCATAAACTGAGCACCATCTGGGGCCAGGAAGAAATTTCCCTCTGTGGTACAGTATAACACAATTGGCTGTGTGTATTTCTTCCTCTGAATCACCACATATTGGCTACTGTCAGAGACAGGATACAAGGCTGCACGGATCACTGGTCTGTTCCAGAGCAGCAATTTCTATGTTGTTCATTTTCTTCACAGCCCTTCCATATTACAATAATGTTATTAACACTGCAGCAGTAATTTTCCCAATATAGAGTAATAGTTTCCCTAATTCTGAAACAAACACCGATAGCAACTTAAATGATTCCAACAACTAATCAAAAGCACTAGTCTACATTTTTATGAGGTCTGAGTGATTTACTAGTTCTGTTTTGGAAAATGAATCTCACAGTCTAATTACTTGTATTTTTAAATTACACATCGAGCATATTATCTAGCATTCGATTTAACAATAGCAATAGTTTAAAGAAAATACACCAACGATGTTTAAAAAGGAACTTAGAAATCAGCTTTGAATTTATTTTAAGGAAAAGATGTAAGTACTGTCTTCCTGACTGAGATTTATTAACACTCCCCCTTTCCATTATCTGAACATCTCACTTGCCCTAAAGCACATCTGTAAAGACAGTGAGAGACTGCATGCGTTTTCTATATCCATAAATTACAGATGTTGCTCTGAGCTACACATCTATCAAGACAATTTTCCATAAGAGTAAGACCAACCTGAAAAGTACTCATCTAACGGATAGTATGGAAAATAATTAGGAAAAGCACACAGTCTGCAGATCTAATTTGTTTTACTGGGAACATTCTCTACCCAAAGCTTTATAATAGGGTATGACAGAACACAAGGAAGCAATTCAAGGCCCAAACACCACTTGTGGGTATCAAAACAAAGACCTTGATACATCAGTAACATGTTGTTGTGTACACAAATAGCTATAGCAAGCTCCGTGAAGAGGACATGGGTAATTTCATGTCACCTTCTGTGTTGAATGACTTATGCTAGATCATATTTTCCAACTAGTAACATTATGTAATATATTTTACAGGTTAGCACATCTGTTATATCTTGCCTACATACACTTGCCTCACGATATTCAGTTCCATGAAGCACACTGTGTGCATCTATGGAAGAAAAGAAGACCCATACCTAACATAATGTGTGATTATCCTAATGCTGAAGTGTATAAAACAAAAGGCAAATTGAGAAGAAAACATAAGCAGAAGTTCTACAAAAAAGAGTCTGCCATCACAGAGCCCAGTTGTTATATCTTACCCTTTCTACTTCTATAGGCAATTGAAAAACGAATAAATGCTGAGGAAGCAGATAACAAGATTAAGAAGAGACAGCTTTTTCTAGGTTGCATAAAATACAGAACATGACTTAACTGAACAGAAAGAGAGAAAAACTGTACTTGTGGGAGACAAAAGAAAGACACACACTTGAAAACTTAATGTCAATCATTTGCTTATCCTAAACAGAAGACAAATACTGTATAACTACCTTTAGAGCTGGGTGAAAGAAAAAAAAAACAGCTTTCATGTATAGAAAACTGTCCCTTCTTCAGTGCAATTTGCATTTCAGAAATAATAAAATACCCTGGGTTCCCCCTGGGTTCTCTCTTTTATGATCTCTGCAAAAGCCACGGTTTCCCTTTGTTTTGTAAAGCATTTTTGTAAAGATAAAATGACAGGTTTCTAAGCCTACAAGACAAGTTGTTGGTTTTCTTTTCTCCTCACCAAAACATAAATCTTTGGTGGAAAGAAGAGTACTTCAAGTCTGTTCTGACTTATGCAAATAGAACAGAAAATGATATGGGAGCAGCTGTAACACATGATACAACAATACTTTAGGCTTGATTTCCCCACAGTCAAATCAAGAATGTCTTATGAAACCAGGGAAGGAAAAGGAAACACATTAGAGTAGAAAAGATTAACAGCCACTTTTCATAAAAATTATTGCCAGCTAGAAAACAAACGTTGTATATCAACGGTTCCATCTCACAGCCCCAAGGAGCCTACCTAAAATTTCTCAGCCACCCACATTGCACCCAGTAGGCAAGACTTTCAAAACTGGGTGCCTGTCAGACTTATATCTGCATGTAGATACTTACACAAGTGCCCTGATTTTCTTAAATGCTGAGCACCTCTGCAGATCAAAACAAGAACTGCTTGGTACCCTGCAGGAAAAAAAAAAAAAAAATTGCACTTATTTGGAAGCCTAACTTTCAAATCTCACTTGTAAAAAAATTATTAGTTTGTATCATTACAGTTAAAAGACTGAAAGACTCCCTTTGGAGTCTATTTGTGCAACTCTTAATAGGCTGCAAGAGTACCTGCTGGAAAGAGACAGGCATGGTCTCTGTTTCAACCATGAGCACATTTTTCCCACCACAGTATTCTTAGTCCTTGTATACATGGGGAACAAGAGACTAGAATCGTACCTAATTTTCTGGAAATCAGTGCCAATAAGATATAGAGCACATGCCCCAAATAAGCATTTAATACATTTAATGGTGCAACTGATTTACTTTAAACCTTCTATTTAAAACATCACTGTTTCTCACACAGGTGAACCACTGCTCTTTACACTTCCAATACCATCAGCCTAGAAAGAGGAAAGACTCTGGCCACTACCTTTTTTCTACCACAACACCACAACCTTTCGCTTGAAAACGCAAACAGAAAAAAAAACAAGCTTCTTTTTTTTGTTGTTTTTTTTTTGCATAGCAAGTGGGTTTCACAAGAAGGTTAGTAATGAAACGCTAAAAAAAGATTTACAGGATTAAAGTCAAAACCTAGAACGGCAGTAAGTTATCTAGTGTAAACACAAATAAATTGAGGGCAGTTTAAGTGAGGCAATATCTTTGATCCCCTGTCTCTCATCACCAGTGAAATCTGAGAAAACACACAGAAGAATGTTGTGTGCATCCTCAGGAAACTGAAACACAGTTAATTGAGAAACAGAATTTTCCCTTTTGATCCTTCTAATAATTCTCCTTTTTTCTCATTGACATGTACCCAGAGCGATAAGAGAATGAAGGGTTTAGGTCACTGTTGCTCAAGGCATTCTTTTCTACAATCTTTCCCTCCCACAGTGCTATGGAGAGCTTGCAGCTCTTGTCTGTCCTCACGACGTATTATCCTTCTCATGCACACACTGATACTTACAAATTAGGAACGTGGTTGACCTGGCAACAAGATGTTCATTTCCTAATTCTTCCACCATTTCTTTTAATAACATTAGTCTCGGCTAAGTAGAGAACAGTTCTGGCATTACACAATTTTGCATACATCTAGTTATACCAAGTGCAAACAGCCATCCCCAAACCACTCATGTTGTGAGATACACTTCACTATCAAGACTCTGTTTCTATGAAACAGGAAAATAGACTGTGATAATCAAAACCTTCTATCTAACTTCTATAATTCAGTATTACCTCAGGACGGGTTTTCCCTTGTTTGCTTACTAGAATCAGAAGGATTGAAAATTATGCCCTGCAAAGAAGCTCCTGGGCAGGCAGTGGTCTTTTGAGAGGAAGGGAAAAAAAGGACACTTAGATCAGGGAAAGCAAGAGACTTGTCCAGGATGGACCGATGCCTGAAAAATCTCTGGTCAAAATAAATGTCCAAAGGGACTGATGCAATAGTGATGTGTGTAATGGGAGACCTCATCCCATGTCTACCAGTATCAAAAAATAAGAGGAACACTGGGATCTGAAAGTCGTGATGTGGGAGGTCTAACCCGAGGAAAATTTACAAGGCCTTGATTTTTCCGAGAGACTGATCCTTTAACCAAGCTCCTGAAAAACACAACTTAGCAGGAAGGTGAGCACCCGTTCCCATTCTGCTATGACAATTATTTTTCTCAGATTCTGTGTCCATTACATTCCTCTAACCTTTTTGTACAGCTCTAATGACCCAATTTGAATTTGCCATATGATTCAATGGTCTCTGTGAGAAAGCAACAAGATGCAATTAGTTGTACCATGAGCAGTCTGTGCCACATCCCGAGTTTAATTTCTCCAAGTAAGTGGCACTGTAGATAAGCCCTGATCACTATCACAAGTGCCACCCAGCTCACCAGACATTCAAACCTCTCCAGCGTATCTCTGCAAGATTTTGTAGACAAAACCACAATACACAGTGCGACTCTTCTTAATAAATACAACTGAAATCCCCAAGCCTGTTTGTGCAAGCTACTGTTCTGGGTGCATAATGGTTGCCAACATAGTAGCGCAGCACCAGCATCTAACTTTGTACAAAGTAGGAGGATTCTGTCCTTTCTGGCACAAAGTACTTAATCAGAATAACCATTTTATTCTGTTTGATTACTCCCCCCGACGTTTTGCAGCTATAGCAGGTTGTCAAGCATATTTTCAATATACATAGCAAAGAAGTGTAAAATCCAACAACATATATTCCATTAAACTGAAATTTTGCATCACCAGGTTTTTGTAATAGTAGAATATTAAAAGACAGCTAATTTGAAGGAAGTGTTTGCCAGTAAAAGCTGGAACACAGCCACAAAGCTACAGTATACAAGGATTTTAACGGCTATGAAATGTTTGGTACTCTGGTGAAATTAGTTAATAGACTAATTTTTCCTCTCTAGGGGGGTACACTCGAAACCCTGCAGGTGTGAGACCTGAGTGCAGGAGTATGCTTGTCCACACCTGAAGCCATTTGCCCACCACACAGGATGAGCAGCACCGCAGTGTTTAGGAGCACTGAGGAACAGTGTGCCTGTAAGTCAGGATTTTAAGTAGTATCAGCAGCATACTGTGATGAATGCGCACCACATCAGTTCACACTCCTGCCTGCCTCTAGACTGCAGCGTCTGTTCTTCTCACGGATAATGATTGAATTTGATGGCTGTATTCTCCAGAGCCCCCTCCCTCCAGCATTGCTTCACACCTGAACAAACTCAAGTGCAAAATGCTTCCGCTCCGATTTGGTAGCAGTTAGACTACTGCCTTTACAGGGTATAAACAACATGCAAGACAGCAAACGCTCGAGCTCTGTATGTAGCGACTCAGTAGGTCCATAGCAACTACATAAAAACATCTTTAATTTTTGCTTTAGCAACATTACTTTTACCACAGTATCTACCAGACTGCCCACTGGCTCCCTTGCTAGGTAGAGCTTTCCAGATAAGGCATGATGCTGGAAATAAGTCTACGTATTATCAAAAAGAAATCACCTATAAGAATTAATCCAAGATTTTCACATTACACAGAAATGGTTGATTGATAAAGAAAATCTAAACTGGCAAGTACAGGCCCAGTCCTAAACTGGTTTGGTAAAGAACTGTAGTCAAATTATTTTCTCATAGCACAAAAATACATCCTTTATTTTCTTGTCAGTCCAGAAGCAACTGATACAGAAAAAAAAATTGCAGATACCTGACCATCCTTTTCTGGACAGAAGAAAGTTACCTTCTCTGTACACTATTGACCTAGGACATACCTACGCACAATCTGGAAATATTGCTGGGCCTTATTAATATCACACATTGCTAAAGTGACAAAAAGATATTCGACCAACAAGCATATCCAGTCCTTTCCCAACATAACACTGGTGTTGGGACTGTCTCCTCAGCACCCTTATGGTCATTTTAGCAGCAGCCAACGTTAGCACACAGGTAAAAAAATAACTTTTTACTCAGCTGATTCAGACATGGAGGCAGGGTTTATAGAAAAGCCTGAGGGCTTCCTAGCAGCCAAAACAGTTGCCTGGCTATATCAGTTGCCAGCGGGAGTGTCTGAGGATGGGGGAGCAGGTAAATCTAGGACAGCACTTCTGGTACCCCCAACATTGCCCGGTGCATTCTGTCCTTCAGATGCTCCATAGGTGCACTTGCATGCTGTGCAAACACTGCTGTCACTCTCCACAGCCCCACTTACCCTATACACTCTATGAAGCAGGTATTTAGAGTCTTTGTGGTTCACTTTAGAATTCTCTGACATTCCTGTTTTAAGGCTAGACAGGACTTACAGGTTGCCTAGGCAAAAACTTCTGCTACTTCCCAGGGACAAAGTGTATGCCAGACGTGAAACCCAGAAATGCACAGTGCTCACAAGGTCCTCCCACCAGCTAGAGCACAGGTGCACTCACTGTGAACACATTTGCAATAATTCTGAGTGACCAGACATGGTCACTGTCACCTCTGAGCAAGCCTTTTCTTAGCTCAGCACACTAAGAAATGGTGGATTGCTGCTGCCACCCCCGAGATTCAGGATGCTGCTGCTGCTGCTGACTGGGGGAGTAGGTGCTGCTGCACTGAAACTTCCCTTTCCAGCAAAAGCCCCTTCTTCATCGCTCTCCTCATGCCTTCCCAGTCACCATCCAATGTTCCTTGTTAGACTGAACAAGCAAAGGAAGGAGTATGCCACCCCCTCCGCTGCATTTCTTCATGACGCTGCTCCCTTTCTCCTCCAGGGAAAATAAAGCAGTCAACGGGATAAGAGCATGCCATGGGCTCTCAGTTGAGCCACACTGGCCTTCTCACCTTGTTAGGGAAGATGATACAGCTGTTCCTCCCAAAACCCAGTTTTATTGAGGTGTGGGGAAGAAAACTGGTAATCAGAAACATGGATCTCTGCTGGGTGAGAGAAATCAATTCAAACACGCTTCTACCCAACTCACCTTTCTTCCGTATGTCCTCCGAAAAATCAAAGGACAATGATTTCTACAGGTTCAAGTTGGGTATTACAATACTCTTGAACCACTGCTGCAGTTTCTGACAATGGAAACTTCTTGCTTTTTCCCATGGCTGCCCCAGGCAATTCTCCACTGCTCTCTGGAATCCCTGCTCCTGGCCAGCAGAAGCTCCTGCTGAACGCAGACCATCAGCTACAGAAAAGTCCCCAGGTCAGGAAGCAGTCCTTCCACAATACTACTAGTTAGCAACAGAGTGTTCAGAGTTAGTTAACTACCACAGCAGAAGATATTTTGTTTAGTCAATCACTAGCTGTCTACAACTAACCACATAATCTTTTAGTATTATCTGTCCTTAAAAAAATAATTTCTTTAAACAAGGTAGCCATCACTACCTGTAAATTTACTATTTTAGCATAGCACTTCTTTCATGGTTTTTCTACGTAAAGATTTTTACAGAATTTCTTGGGGAGCAGGGAGGGCAGAGTACTGACCATGCACCTGTTCCCCAGACATTCATAAATAGTCTCCATGCCTCCCATAATCTCCACATTCAAGATTCAGGATTTGAACAGAGTTCAGGGTAAGAGTCTCTTTGGAACTTAACCCTAAAGATGACCTTTTTAATAGACATAAAATCTGCAGAAGTCATAGATGAACTAAGATGTTTAAAGGTTGGCTTGCATTTTACTGTGTTCCACAGGGACCAGGTGGTTTTACATCCTCTACCTACACTTTTGCTGAAGGTGGTTTAGAATTCTCATTTCAATCAATGCATAGCTTTTATCTGTGCTCTTCCCAAAACCACATCAATTATATGGCGAAGTTAGATTATATAAACTTGATTTTGAGATGTTAAATAACCGTCTGGGAAAGGCAAGCCTCTATAAAGTTACACAGATTATTCTGTAGCATCAGTAACATACTACTATGTAATCCCTCAGTATTGTTTCCTGTTCACATTTTATTTTCAAATAAACCACACTTTATAGAGACATTGGGACCAGAGGTTTAGAACAGCTTTGTGCAACATTTTTGTTAGGGAATTTAACACCTTGGTGCTTGCTTTGTGCAGCTTTGGATTAGAAATTTCTCTGGAGGGACAGTTTGGAAGGATAGTCATTGTTTAATTAGTACTCTTCTCAATTAGCATCTGGAGTTAAAGATCCACAAGTAGGTATACATCCAAGATATTCTCAGAATAATTATCTACCAGTAACTGAATACGCAGAAGGTCAGAAAATTGCTCATCCTCCCTCATTTCAGCTTCTTCAGAGATTTTCTTCCTTTAAATTAGCAAAAACAAATGCAAAATAAGCAGGACTGCACATTTGTCTTCTGCTTCCACACTCAAAGAGTAGAACCCAGAGGCAGCTATAAAATCACTTCCTTTTCCAGTTCCAAAACTCAACATGTGCACACCTAAGAACATATGCAGGTAAGGTACACTCCGAAAACAAAAGTAATATCATTAACCACTAAAGGTCAATATGGTCCTACTTAGGTATGCACACAGCTGGTCTGGGTATCAAAACTGTTAAGGACCAACAGCTGCTCACAAACCTGGGAAAAACAAGATCTTGCATACAGATTTGGAAGCCTCAGCTTTGGTATCAATTCAACTATGTGGTGCCTTTCACAGCTTCTAAGTCACGGGTGTCAAACTCATTTCCACCAGGAGCCATATCAGCCTCACGGTTGCCGAATGTAAGGGCCGAATGTAATTTTTGGACTGTATAAACTATATATATGCCCTGTTCTAAGGAAGCCACCCTCCCTAGCAGACTATGATGCACGTCTTGTTTAGTCAGCCCACAACTGCTACTTGATGAAATAGCATAAAGACAACAACACGCAGAAACCTGTAGAGAGACCTAGGTAGAAAAAAGCAATCCTGCCTGCCACTCACCACCAATCATTAGCTGTTTTGAACCATTACTTCAAGGACTTTAAAGGTCTCTATTAGCTTTATTCTTTGGAGTCTTTAGGTAAAACTAAGCCAAACTACTACGCTAAAAATTAAAGGTCACTTATTCTTATTAGCTGTTGCTTTACAACAAATTCCCTTTTCCCTAATAACTGCAGTGTAAAGGTTTGCTTATGGAGGGCTGTTTCTGTCCATGGGAAAAGCAAGCTGTTTCATATATGTTGCCATACTGTTGGGAGGAGCAATACAGCCCCAGCTCCCACTCCACCTCACCTCTGGCAAGGACAACTATGCTGGCAACTGTTCCTGCCCTACTGAGCAAGGAAGGGGCTGGAGTACATAGGCAGCAGCTACCTGGAGAGAGAAGGAAGGATAGGTCACATCATTGCTTCTCCTCTCCCTGCAGCAGCAATGGCTTTCCTGTCCTGGCCTTCATCCTCAGAGCAGAGAATCACAACTTTGCCTTCACTTCTGAGATGTCTTAAGCCAGCTCTGTGTCTGAATACCTGAAAGCAAGACAGCTCAAGTCTAGCATACTAAACCAATTAATTTTTATATGCTACTAATGCGTACAAGTATACCAACAGACCAACAATTTCTAGCTGAAAATCATCTCTGGCAGAGCCAAACTCATTACTATGCTGGGAGGAGCCATGTTGAGGACTCTTTCTCTTTAATTCATAACAAGCCTGAAGAACAAAGTCATCCAAGGAAACATCACCTCCAATATTCTTAGCAAAATGAGTTTATGTCAGTTATAAGTGATTGTATTTTCTGGAGAAGAGTTCTGTTTGTATCATGCCAAAGACAACAGAAGGCCACAGGTATTCCTCAAGAAGGCTGGTTGTCTTCTGAAGTGAAATGAGTCAATAAGAAACTAGTCAAAAAACAAGGAGAGTTGACTGAGTGGGGATGCACACTGCAAGCCATGTTTGCCCTGTCAGGTATCTTCCACCTGTGTAGATGTAAATTCAGTATTCCAAGTCCCAGACCACTTGCTGCCTAAGGAAATAACTCATGAGTGAGCACAGAAAGGCTGGGGAGCAGAGGAGGGGATGCCACTTGCACAGCTTTTATGCTAATCCTTATCAGACCACTCTCAGGGCAGAATACCTGTTCTCTCTTGCTTTCTTAGTTGGAGATAAGGTGCCTTTACTGGGAGTTAGCTGTGGATACGAGGAAAATAATTATAAGAGAAAAATAATATAAAACATTGGAGAACCAGCTGGTAGGGGAATCCAGTCTACTCTTGTATTCAGCAAACAGGAAGATTTTTTCCCTCCCACTCACATAAACTCCCTTCCTCAAACAGCCCTCCATGGCAGCTCTCTAGTTAGCAATGCTGGCACAGCTGCGGGAGGATGAGCCTACCTCTGAGTTCAGCTCTGCCCCATGGCAGAGGCATGCTGTATTACTAATGCACCAGTTTGCTGCTGACCATGGAACAGAAATAGACTTAATGTGAGTATATACGTATGTTTTTGTTAAACTAATTTTCCATGTACTGAGTATCTCTGCAACTAGGGTAGAGCAGGCAAAAACAAAGATGGTTTCATGGGAGGAAAAGCTTTTCATTCTAGCTATTGTGTTTAGTAGAAACAAAACCATCTACGAAAGCCCACTGTTGCAGGTGTACACAAAGAGCCTCACACCTAAATACCAAAAGAAATGAACGTGAGAGAGATTCGGTTAAACTGCTAACATTTAATATTGTAATGCAACTAGGAAACAGGAATGATTGCATATTTATTCTCACAGAATCAAAACATTAGTATGCCAAAAATATACACAATATATTAACAATCACAATCAAGCAGGACTAGAGCCCCGAAGATCCCACACTCTAACACAGGCATGTATTTGCAAATTTATTATTAAACCAAATATTTAACCTGAATGCGAGAGACTTCACCCAAGCAAGCTTAATTCTGGTTTTCTTTCATTCTGGAATTTCTACTTGCTGAGAAAAAAACCTGGTACCCCAGGCCACAATTCCTGTTCTTCCCCTCTATTTCCATTTACACCCACCCACTTCAGCTCCTGCCTTTTTTTTTTTTTTTTAATCCCATCCATCTTGCTTGTTCCTGCCCTCCCATACCCTTTGCCCTGTTCAATCTCAGCTCTGCTTGCCCTCACCCTGCCTGCTGTCTCTTCTCCGACGCACCGGTCCCCACCTCCTCTGCCTCTACCTTTCCAAAGACCCTCGCCTACTTTCTCTTCCACCTACACTCCCCAACCCCCTTTCCAGCTCCTACCACTCTCCTCTTTGCTCTCCCCAGTTCCCCAGGCCCCTTCTGGGGTTCCTGCACCCAACCTCCCCCCGCTTCATGCCGTCATGCCAGCTTTCCTTCAGGCTGCAACGGCAGGAGCTCTGAGAAGACAAGGGGAAAATCAGTCCTGGCACCACATGCTGCTGCAGCGGGAAAAGATTAAACACAGAGAGCAAACAACTCAGACCCTAGAGCCCTCAGATAAAGTGTATTCAGTTGAGTGGGCATCAGAAATACTCAAAGGGACAGAACATGCTGTGTGGACACAGAAGCTTCAGACCCCTAGAGCAATATGCACCAGTGTATTTAGGCTTACAGCTCCTACCTAATGTCTGCTTCCCTGTCCCACAAACCTACAGCTCGTCAGAAGACTGAACACCTTTGTGAACCCTGAACTCAGCCATTAGGTTTCGACAAGTCTGCTTGCTGTGTGAGCTAGCTTAGAGTTTCAGAGGCTCACAAATTGACCAAAAATGGATAACTTAACATAGCTAAATGTGGACTTGGATGGATGCCCTGACAAATTTCAAGTCTGCTTGAAAACAGACTAGCGCTTCAAAAGCAAACCAGGTACACACTTATTTTGAGATGGGCAAAACACCTTTACTCCTTAAACTCGTTCTCAGAAATGGACAAACTTGAAACTCTCCCACAATGCAGCCTGAGGCAGATGCTCAGCTTGAAGAAGTTCACCCCAAATGCTTAAAATTTGAAAAGCTATATACAATTTAAAATGAGGTCTCTATGACAGAAAGCACTATACATATTATCTTCATCCATAATTAGCGCATACAAACTCAGCCTTTTAATAGCTTTTCCCACATCTGTGCCATTAAAGGTACTGTAAACATCACCCTCAAATATTTAGCCTTCATTTTATGTCAGCACTATTTTGTTCTGCTGGGGGAGCACAGGCCAGCCTATGAGGTCTTTAAACAGATTCAATGACCACCTTGGCAAGAAGGCACAGACTATGATACGTATAAAAGATTCTCTGTATTTCTCCTCCTGTTTCTTCAAAATATTTGAAAAGGGTTATTTAGAAGACTGTTTCACCGAGATGAAGCTGATAAAGATGTCTGTATGTGGGCAAATGTTGCAGGCCACTTGAAACAGAAAGGAATTAAACAAGGGTACGTTTCCTTCTTGTTCAATGTTCCTATGACCATTCATTTCGAGGATTCTTGGCTCCTCACTGATGTCAGTATGGTGCTCAAAACAGTGCACAATTGACTTCTGCACTTCAAAACTGAACCTGAGTATTTTTTGCCTGTTTCCTCTTCTGATGGACAAACTTCAGAGAAAAGATATAAAAACACTTTAAGAAGTTATCTGTGTATGTCACATACTGACCTTTACCATCCAGGACTCCACACAGCAAGAATTCCACATCAAGAATTACTGGAGTTGTGAGGTTTCTCACCAACATTTGTCAAGGCTTCTTTGATGGAGAAGGCATGTTACACTAACCCCAAATTTTCACCAAAGCTTATTTACATGTAAAAAAAGAGAAAAAAAGTATTAAATCTATCTTAGATTTCTTTGCAAACAAGCTAAAAAAACTTGGGAGGCCTGCTGTTGCTTCCAAGCAGTCCCCCAGGATCTTCATACTACTATTAATAATAATAATATGAAGATTTCCCCTGAGTATCAGTCAAAGCTGCTGTGCAAGGCAAAGCTGAATTGCCACACAACTTTTTGCTGATAGGCTCTGCCAGACATTCTCAGGAACAATATCAGAATATTTTTTAAGCTGTTACAACATGGCCTATATGATTCCCCTTCAACAATGTCAGCATAACTCTCAAAATCATGATTCAACCTCTGAAACAAATTGATGGCTTTATGACAACAGAAAATATACTTGAAAATGGGTCCTATAGATCAATACATCCATTAGAATGGGTCACATGAACCTGTTCATAACTCTCTGGTGCGAGGGATGTCACAAGCTTAAGTAGCCTAGGACCAAACAAAAATTACCATTCACCTCATTACCTTCATGAAGTAGTCTCTATTTGAACAATATAGGATATTTCAGCAGCCTCTACAGTTCTGTGAAGGTTATGAAGATTCTGTAAAAGTAGTGCAAATAAAAAAAATAAATGAATAAAACATTTCCAGTAACATGGAATTCTCTTTACTCAAACTTTCCTTAGTCAAACTTTAAAAAATAGGTTATAAAGTCTGCTAATTATAGAGTACTGAACCTCATTCAGTCAATCACAGCACTGGATCCACTTAGAATAAACACTACCACTACTGATAAATGTACAATATGGTTCTTAATACCATTTAGCTCCTTATATGAGCAAGAGCATAATTAAGGTGCTTGATGCTGATCTATGCAGAATACTCATGTTTAAAGGAGCCACTGTCAATATTTCACATTGCTGGATGAAGCATAACGAACACTAATGAAGAGCTTTGTCATGGTCTTCTAAAGAAGAAGTCTAATAGCCTGGGAATCCTGACACTGAACACATTAGTTCATTCAAATCTCATTTCCCAGTCCTTCACCTGCAAGTACCCATCTCTGATTCTAGTCAGAAAAGTTAATCTATTTTTTCCTCTATCAAATACATCACTCCATTCCCAGGAGTCTGTTGCATGAATCCAGACTCTCCATATACTCATGAGTACCCATCCAGAAGAGGCAAAGCAAAGCAGACAACATACAGTAACATCCTTTTACAATGCTGCAAGGAAACAGGACATTAAAATTACATATTCTCATTTGTTCAGCACAACAATTTTATATCCAGGTGTTTTCACATTCTGTAATATATGTGCTTCTGAAGCTCCAGGAAACACACCTGTTTCACACTATTAGTGTGTGAATGTGCAAAAAAAACCCCAAATAAAGTGGATCCCAAAAGAGCATCTTACTTATTTTTGCATCTGTATTTTTTGGATTATTCAAAATGCATCCCAGCTACAAGAGACCTCACAACACAGCTATTACACTTGTGCAGGGATGCCATTTGAATTAGGTAATAAAACCTACTGAGTAGTAAGATTTTAATTCTCAATGTTTGGTATTGCACAAAGACTTCAAAATAGCTTTTTATGATATTTGAATGAGATGAACAGAATAACCCCAATAAACATACAAAAGGGGTTTCTCTTAGTAGCTCTGTCCTACTTTTAAAGCTTTTACTCTATTAGTGATGCTATTCTCTACCTCCCCTGTAGCAGATTGCACAGTTTTCTCCCATCGTTGTAGCATGGCTAATAAGTTCTGGGTTAGAGCAGCTTAGACCTCAGGCTACTAGTATGTTGAAATCAATTATGCAAAGCCCATTCATTTTGATACAATGTACTAAACTGCTGCTGTCACCGCAGTAGAATGGCTGCTCAGATTGGTTTCTTGGATTTCTCCCCCCTTTTTCCTTTTTATCATTACAATGTCTTCATCCATTGCCAAAGTTGGCATTCTTTGTCAAATACACTGCCTCCTACCTAGGATGCAATGCTCGCTTCGAGATCAGTCAAAACCAACTTGAAATTCCAGTAGCAATGAAAGCTGAAAACATGATTTCAACGTATTGCATTCATTTTGCACGCAATGAGATTAAAATCCTAATTCATTCAGTATAGCAAATCACTAATTTGGTTACAAATGACTATTCCAAGGTTAAAGAAAGAAAATTCTCTAAAAGCGTAAGGGCTGCGCAAATTAAGAAGCCCTTCTCTAATCTTTGTTTTTAAATGGATAAACAACATGTATATTAACAAGACACTGTGATATAATTATTTGCTTATAAATTTAGGATGTAGGTGGATACCTTACAGTTCTTAAAAGTGGAAGTGGCATTAGCTATCTCAGATTTCAAATTTACTTTCTTTTTATAACTTTCATCCATTTCAATGGCAATCATAGTTCTTATATGACATTATTTATCATAATAGAATGAGGAACAATAGTATTAATAAATAAAACAATAGTATTAATAAATGAAAAAATATTATTAAAATACACTCAAGAGACATTTTGACTATATGTGACATTTCTTAAGACACCTGAACCAATCCATTAATTCAAAGGCACTGAAACGGGTGGACTTCTCAAGGAGCTTTTCAACTTGCAACAGTGGTAGAAAAGCTTTTTCTTTTCTTTTCTTTTTTTTTTTTTTAAAGTGAACATTTCTGTGTCGGTTTAGTATGCCCAGTCAGCTCAACAAAGGGTCAGACAGGAACCAGAAAGGAGGAGGGAGCAGAACTACCCCTTTTGGCAGAAGCAACCCATTTCATTGGCACAGTCAACTCGTGCAACCTCACATCCTACCTTACTAAAGGATGTGAAAAACAACGTGAAAATGTACTAATGTCGCTGAAAATCATGAACTTAGCACATATGATTTGACATTACATCTTGCTCAGAAAATAACAGCCCTTAAAATTGTATTTGAGCCCATAAATGAAGCAAAAAGTTAGTAGCAAAAGAATCACAAGTGGCTCACGTTGCCAGGGAGATAAATTCAGAAAGAAACAGGAAACAATGCTTCAGTCTATAAATGTGAGGTACTAATGTGGAAGGAGGGGCATAACTTTCAACTTGCAGATCCCAAGCTTACACAAAAGACCCCAAACAAAGGACACACAAGAACCCCTCAGGAGGGCTGCCAAAACCAGAGTTATCAGTACTTCACTACAGAACTGAGAGTGTATTTCCAGGTACGTTGTTTCTGACAGTGAAGCCAACTTAAAAATAATCTGACTTCCCTCACCCCTTCTTCATCTGCCTTGCTTCACCTCCCAGTGCACAGCCCATTCCTTCCTGCAAGGTGCCAATGTGACTGTTTGAGGTGTAAGTGTAAGGCACATCACAGAAATGCCTCAGACTAAAAAAGACAAAAAAACCTTCTCACTAAACTCAGTAACTGTAACATAAATACTTTCCGATAGTAAGAATGATACAGCACTTGAATACAGAATAGGGAAATGCTTGAACTAAGTCATGCCTCACATAACGAAAGACTGTAAAGTTACCAAATAGTTTCTCCCTAAATATACAGGCTGGGGTCTCTGAGACTGCGTTTCCACATGTCTCCTGGGCAGATGAGCATGCAGCCTAATTATTCTAAGCCTAACTTACCCTTTCACGAGAGTATTTGTGAACTAACAAACAGAAAACAAGCAAACTATCTGTAAAAGAAACACCTGGCGAGCAGTCACACCTCCTTTAGCTCGGACGCTATCAATTACACACCATCCCCAAACTTCTGCAAAGTTTGGGAAATAAAGAAGATGCAACAGGCTGCCAGAGACGTGTGTCCACTGTAAACATCGTGGGAATGTAAACACAGTGCAGCGCAAATGCTGCGGGTGCTGGCAGAACGCTTGTTTTCTGCTCTGCTGCTGTGGGACTTGCTTACCAGCACTGGCAAAACTCGTTCTTTCCCCGTCTCACAGCCACCCCCAAACCCTTTCAATTCAATCTCAAACTGCAATGATCGTTAAAAACAATGAGGATGTCTGGCGCAAGTAAACGTGCCTTGACTATCAACGATTCATTAAGTACCTGGCACTGGATCCATAATATGGGATTCTGACATGGAAAGAAAAGCTTTAGAGCTCATTGAAAAGTACAAGCTTTACATTAAGAAGAGTTAAAAGGTGCATCTTTGTCTAACAAATAAGAGAAGGCTAAGTCCTTTGTGACGATGTTGATAGTTTCATCCTCTGTATAAGCTAATTTTCCTATTTAGATACCACCTTTTCCAAATCACAGATAAATTAAGTCAACTTTAGCTAATGTGGTAATGATTTGTAGTGAGTGGCAGAAATTCCCCTGTAATTATGCATGAATTGATGTGTGATTTCCTAATGAGCTTAAGTGAAGAAATCATCATTTTGTGATAAATGCTTTATTTCTTAAAATGCTCGTAACACATTTCTAATAAATTTAATCAAGCGATTCGCACTCATGTAACATCTACAATTATTAAGTGTGCAGTCTTTTACACTGCCTTATAGCTTTGGCTGATTGCTGTGTGCTAACGTTTAGCATTTCATAAACATGGTTATAACAACCATTATGTTATTTTTGTTCAGAACCATGAATTATTTCGGTTTGAAGTTAATTTACATTCTGTACAAGTTTTGTGCCTCAAAGGCAAAATTCTTTTGCCATTTACATACGGATGTACATGTTAGGAAATGAAATCAAGTGCTTCTGCCTTTCAGGACACATCTCATCCTTCAGCATGTTGTCTGAGGGACAACGAAGTCTCACCATAGAAAGTGTATTACTGGATTCCCAACGTAAAATAACTCCCAGAGAACAACTGCTGCATCTTTGAAACACCATTGATCAGTCACCCCCAGTCCTTCCAGCTCTCCTGGTTGAAAACCAGTACAATATTCAACTTGGTAGCAGAGCTGAATTTCTGTGGGAACTGGGCTGGAAGAAAGCTTTCTAGAATGACCTGAAGGCACCTTATCCTATGGTCTATCTACTAAGAATTTTAGCTCAAATCTTTTCTTTTATAGCAAGCTGCTATCAGGAATGGATGACCTAGGGGAGTCACAGATCTAGACACTTTTGTGAGTTGCCCCATCCTTAAAGACTTGAAATCAGATACTTCCTGCACTTCCACACATTCAGGTGCTGCAATTTATCCCAAGTGTACCATATGGGTTAGTAACTTCCTAAAAGGAGGGCTGCCTGATGAAGGGGAGCCTCCAGCTTTGCTGTGCCTTCTTACACTCTCTTCACCAATCCCTTCTTAGAGCTTCAGAAGAAAAAGGTAGAAGAGGGAACCTGTCTTGGTATCCCACATCTGTAAGAAATTGTGATTTGATTTCTCAATACAAATATATACCTCGTATAAAAAGAATCTCTTCTCTGGGGTGACCAATGACAGAACACAAGGGAATGGCAGGAAGATGTGCCAGGAGAAGCTTAGGCTAGATGTTATGAAAAGGTTCTTCCCCCAGAGGGTGGTGGACACTGGAACAGGCTCCCCAGGGAGGTGTCACGGCCCCAAGCCTGACAGTGTTCTAGAAGAGACTGAACAACACCCTCAGACACATGGGGTGAACTGTGGGGTTGGACTCGATGATCCTTGTGGGTCCCTTCCAACTCAGGACATTCCGTGATTCTGTTCTAATATTAAACTCAAGATGGTGAAGCTGGCCAGTTTTAAATGCTGAATCAGCATTAAATGGTATCAGTAGTAAAACTCAAAAGCCACGATTCCTTACACAGTGCTGTCCCTAGAGCTAGAAAGCTCATAATTCAAAGAACTACACATTAGCACCCTGAAAGACAAGAAGAGATCTTCCATGAATCAAACTTATACAAGTGCTTATTTTGATGCTAGGGTGGACTGCAGCCATTTAAATTCAAGTTAACATGACAAATATAGTCTAAAAATAAACCCATTCAGCTATCTCAAAAAGACTTGGAATAACCACCTGAGCACCTGAGTTCCCTGGAACACATCATTACTGCATAATTACCACTGAGTACATTGATTTTGGTTTGAACCTAGTAACTTATCAGTGAACCCAAGTTCCAATGATCTACATTCAAAAGGATTTTATTACATGCTCAATTCCCTTAGGATACCTAGAAGAATTGTAGCACAAGTATTTCTTAACAAATCTCTCTCTTAAGAGCCTCTATATTATAGCTGTTAATAAATCCATCTAGATTATAATCTTCCTTCCTACCTCCCCACTTGTTTCCACATGTGGTCAAAAAGGTGAATGACAGTGACAAAATGAAATCTTCTTCCCTGAGCAGGTATTCATTCTTCCCTGATCCTCACAGGCATTCTTCCAGCTTTTTCCCCTACTGTGGTATAAAGTGGAATCACAAGAGAGGCCAGAATCAAGCTTCAGATTCCTCTGTTCTGCCAACCCTCTCTTGCCAAATTCTATGTTCTCACAGCCAGAATACATTTCACAGCCTAATTCAGACCATTTAACCATCCTCCTTCATATATCCAAACTCCTCCTCATTTAAGTTACACTCCCTGACTATACATCTGTTAAAGTTTTTGTGTTACAATTGATAACAATGCCAAAGATTTTTTAAAAAAAGATATGGTGATCATACAGGCTGGGATTTTTGAAGGAGGAAGATCTCAAACTTCCTTTGGATTCCAACAGGAGTTGGATTTCTATTCGTTTTGCACGCCTCTGAATATCCCAGGTTTCATATATCAAAGATTTAGCGTGGGAAAGACAGAGGTAAAAAAGGTGTTGAAAAATGTAGGAGTGGTAGTTCTCTTCAGAAGAAGGGTAAGTAATTGCCAGTTGACTTAAAGGCTCAGGCTTCAGGAAAACCAAACATCCCCTGACTTGCTTCACTTTAAGGCTCAATGCATAGTCTCCTTGATTCCACTCCTTGCTTTCAACAAAATGCTAGCTTTTTGGTATAACAGTTAACAAAGCTTCAACTTATTGAACCTCAAATGTCAAAATTTGCATTATTTTCCTGGAGCTATGTGTACTAGTCTGACTGGCTCACACTTAAATGTTACTACGAAAAAAGCCCATCAAAAAAAGCAACCAATACATGTGCTGTTTTATTAAAAGATGTTCAAAATCTCACTTTTCTGTTGTAAAATTCTTCTGAATAAAGTTGTGTACAGTTTTCCTTCTTCTGAAATATTTATTTAATTTACAAAAATAAATACTGCATTTGTAAGTACGTGAAGGACAGGACATCACAATTTGGTTTTTCAAGTAAGTACATTAAACATTCAATATTTCTCAAATAAAAACCATACACTATCTTTCCACCTTTTGTTATACATGCTGAGCCAGAGCCTCTCTCTTAAAAACATTGTGTTTCATTTCTCTCTTCAAAATGGCCCTGTATTTAGAACTGTTTAAATAGTATTTTTCTTCATTGGGTTTTCTGTTTTCTATGGGTCTAGAGGTAGTATATCTCCAATCTTGTATCCTGTATATGGGATCAGTTACAACATTAGTGACCATTCCGTATTTCAGCATAAAAAACATTTTCAAGGGCCAAATACTATAAAATCATCAAGAGATTGTAATATTAGCACTGTGTTTTCTCAGTCTAAACTCACATCCTGTAGTAAAAAGGAAACACTGCATTCATATGATCTGGATATCAGGTTAATTCATCAATAATATTTTATATTTTTTATCTGGCCATCTACATTTTATGAATGTTATTTGCACTTTCCACTGAGCTGTAAAAATAACGAACAATATAAATTCTATTTTTTATGTTCCCCTGAAACACTGAGTAGTCAAACTTAAGCCATAACATCACTAAAATGCACAAAGAAAAATGCACAATCAGACCATTTTAAGAGAAAGACTGTTGAGCTACACACATTTTAATTAACGTAGATTGGTTTTGTAAAATAAGAACAAAATATGTTGTTCCTCCCTTCTGCAAATATACTGGATTCTAAACTGATATGCATACACAATCTGTCAGGCGGTAGGAGACAGTTATTTATATTGTTTATTGTTTGCCTAATAACAGGCTAACTAATTTTGGAGTAGTACGATTCGTGACGGCCAGCAGATAGTAACAATAATACACATTTCACTCAAGTAAAAATCCTTGCAAATTTTGCCAAAGTAAGGAGACCAAATGTAAGAGTGCTACAGCTATGAAGTGTTTCCTAATTGACTGGCACGCACCATACCCACGGTGAACACCTGTATGAGCAGGTATAAGGCAGAGACACCACAGCATACAGCTACTCGTTACAGCTCCAGCTAAAGAAAGTGTTTCAGTATATAACTAAATCAAATAAACTCTCAAATACCTTTCAGAACAGGCACCTCTGTCATCAGCTGTATTGTCTGTAATGGCACATTCAAGTTCAACTGTAAAAGATGACTAATGGATTAAGAGTAAAATACTGCAGCAGTAGGCATGACATAAAAACATAAATGTTTTAATATGGTAGCAGTACCCATGGCAGTGAATATTTTTATTGTTACTGATAAATTGCGCTTTATGTTGAACTATATTGGTGTCAACAAAAAGCATGGCATGCACGGGAGGGACAGACAGAAAACAGGTACACTACACCCAAAACTGTTTCCAAGAGTAAGTTAAGATTCTTTGAATGAGTTAGTGGAGACTTTGTTTGAGTTGTGTTCTTGAAAAGCAATGTTAAATGAATATTAAGTAGTACACTTTACCCCCCAAATTACAATCACACTCCAGCATTTGCCAATATATGATAGGTACTTATTGGAACACATTGCAGATTAATGAGCATGCTGAAAAGTACCCGCACCCCCTGTTTCAGTGCCACTTGGAGTCAAAATTATGGCATTAACTCACAGGCTCTGCAACCCAGGAACCAGTAAGCAGTGCCAAAGAATCCTTGTTAAGTTATAATTACAAGATTTCTGTTTTGCCAGCCACTTCAGGGGCAGATGTGTGTGATCTCAAGATGCCAGCTCTTTAGTATTAGATAGAAACAGGCTGAGATCATTAATTAAAACCAGTTAAACAATGAAAATTTTAGAATATTTTCTATAAACTGCTCTCATTTTCCAGTCTACCATAGCTACAGTCTGCCCCACACAAGCATATATGGTTTTGTTATTAAAGTTTTATAGAAAAATGGTAAATAAACTTCGGTATACAAAACCCAAAACAAAATAAAAAATCAAAAACCAAAACAAAAAATATCCAGAGATATATCAGAGCAGGTGCAGTCCAACATCAGATGAAATGTAGTTTAGCTAGTTTTTCAAAATTAGTCCTGCTTTTGCCACACCGCTTTCTCTATACAATTCTATGAAACTTTAAATAAATTCAGAATTATAAAAGGAATAACTTCCTTACCGCATGCAGTAATAGAAAGAAGGCTGACTGCAGTGACTTCAGTTTTCTTACACGCAATAAAACTCTTGAGACATTCCTATTAATAATCACTGACAAATGCAAATTTAAAAAAAAAAAAAAAAGGATAAAGACCTGAGTAAAGTTTTAGGAAGAAGGGGGATATATTAGTTGTGGTATTCATCTGGGTATGACACAGGTTGCTGCAGACATAAAGCCATTGAAAGTCCTTGCTTCAGGGTTCTGGAATATCAAATATTCATGGTGTATAATTTTGCATAATTTGTTTAGCTACTGAAGCACAATTTAGTTCTTTGGTGCACAGATACAAAGAAAAGAATGAAGGAAAGAACAAAATATTTTATGAAAACTAAAGGGGTTTGACTATTCTGTTGTGTGTGGTGTATGACATCCACATGCACACAAACTAGTCTTTAGGTATTAAACAGATATGCATAGGTATCAATAGCAAAGCTTCTTTAATGTGTTTGGTGTTAGGTTCTCGTGCTTTTGTTCATTTGCTGAAGGTATTAACTTCCCCCAGCCACATGCTGTACTTTTAGAAATACATCTGAGTTGGGCATAGTCAAGCTCCAGATGCAGAAAGTGTCTTCTGCTGTATTCATCAGCTCTAGGCTAGTTTGTACTTGCCCAAACACTCTGTGTACAAAGAAGAAACACAACTATAAAGAATCAAAGAAATGTTGCAGCTAGGATATTCAAAGCTGTTGGTATTGCAGCCTGATCTCCCTTCCATTGAGCTAAACCTAATCTGAAATGAACTCAGCATGTTCAGAACACAAAGCCACACGCTCTACTCTGGTTTTGCAAAATCAAACCCAAATCCAGAGTTGCCCACAACAAAGCCACATCCTTTTTCTGAAATCTGCTCTGCACCAAAGTCTCAGTGACTAAACTCAAAAGAACACCACAAAATAAGAACAAGTGCTTATTTCTTTTTAACCACTCTTGTTTGTTTTCATACTTCTACTCAGCTGCATATTAAAAATGATTGCAAGATAGCATTGAGAGAAAGGGCCGAGAATTTAAGAGCTCACGCTTAAAAATACAACACAGAAGAGACAAGGAAGGAGAAGAACGGCAACAAGATAATGAGAGTCCATGATAATTCTTCTTTCACTGAATGTGTGTGTTATACTTACAGCCTGTCATCTGACTTCTTTTTAATTACATGAAATTTTAATAGACTAGATTATTAGAAAGAGTAACTTTTTTCATACACAGAGACAAAAAGATTACTGACAAGACTGCTGTGAATCTGTCCTGGTTTTGGTTGGGATGAAGTTAATTTTCTTCCTAGTAGCCAGTAAAGTGTTACGGAATTAGAATAAGAATAATGTTGATAACACGCTGATGTTGCTGAGTAGTCAGGGACTTTTCAGCTTTTCACGCTGTGCCAGGTGCACCGGAAGCTGTGAGGGGTCATGGCCAGGACAGCTGACCCAAACTGGCCGAAGGGATATTCCATACCACATGATGCCATGCTCAGTATATATTTTGGGAGAAGCTGGATGGGGGAACCGCTTCTCAGGAATGGGCTGAGTGTCAGTCACTAAGTGGTGAGCAATTGCATTGTACATCACTCTTTTTAGACATTATTTCATTATTATTATTACTATTATTACTATTATTATTGTTTACTTTTCTGTCCTATCAAACTGTCTTTATCTTAAACCACGAGGTTTACTTTCTTTTTTTTCCTGATTTGCTGCCCCATCCCACTGGGGTGGTGGCGAGTGAGCAAGCAGCTGTGTGTGGTGTTCAGCTGCCTGCTGGTTAAAACACAACAGAATCAAATTTTGTAAATTGTTCTTCCAACTCATACAGGTGCGATCCCTTGGAAAAACCAAATAAACATACCTACGTATCAGAAGGAATTTTAAGAGAAATATTTCCAGAGATTGTTTTTCCATATTTATTATTACAATATTTTTACAAGCATCTATAAACCTTCATAGTTTTAAATAAGGGAAACATCTCATTTCTTTCTTCTCTTACTCCAAAAACATTCCACAGGGAACCTGGCCCAAGCAAGAGCTTTTGGATTATGATACCACCAAATACAACGTGAAAAAAAAAAATACAAACATTAACATGCATTACATTTTATGGAGGAAGTCTCAAAAGCTAATAAGGGAGTTAGACTCTTCATTCCCCTCGAAACTAGACCAAACTGAGTAATTAACTACATTTAGAACTTCGCAGATATCCCATCTTATTAATAGTTCTTTTGAAACTCACGTGGAGAAATATAGACAAATAGACAGACAGATGTATTGCTCCACTCTTTTGCTTTAGCCACGGAAGCCAAGGAGAGCTGCTCATTTCCTGACACACTACAACAGAGCCCAAAACTGGGACGAAAGAAAGGGATGAAAATCATTGTGAAACAGGCTACACACACCTGATTTTTAAACATATTTTCTTAAATTCTGATTCATTTTTATACTGCAAATGACTTCTGTATATTTATTTGCAATCTAAGTTTCGTCAAGTGAAAAACGCTAATTTTAGTCCATTATGTCAGCCTCAACAGAAGTAGTATGTCATAATCTGGAAGCATGATAAGGAGAAAAAGATTGCCAATAATTGAAAGATGTTATGACCTTACTGGTATGTACAAAACTGTGAAACAGGAAACCATCTATTCAACGCAACCCCAAATGTGTTTCTGACCTGCTATCGCCAGAGGGGTCATAGTCTTCTTGCGCAACATTACTCTCCTATCATTTTTTAATTCACAGAAAAATCAACAGGCATGTCAAACAGAGAGGGAGGGAAGACAGGAAAACAGTAAACACACAACAGAAATTCCTGCAAACTTTGTTCAAAATCCCTAACCAGCAGACCAAACTTGATCATTTCCAAGTTAACTGCCTGTCAGTTCTGCCTTAGTATCTCGAGAAGATCTGGGAGCAAGAATTGCCTGGGCTTGGTCAACCAAGAGCAGCATCTGTATAGTCTGCATTTACCATCTGTTTGTGAAAGAACAAACTGACAGTATATAACATAACAGTTATTTAAAGCCCTTTGGAAAATCAAGTCACTAATGCTGAGCGTTTCTATACCTCAGGCTATATGAAGACAAGTTAAGTGCTGATTCTGAACTCTACCATTTTGTTTTATTTCACTACAATAAGCAGGCTGGGAGTTACCCAAGACAACGAATGTAGCCATAACCCTTCTTCATGGTAAACATATAATTTCCCCAGTGATCCAGTAAGCAATAACAAAAAGTTATGTGTAGTACATATAGTGTTTGTATTCCCCTGGGTTTAATATGGCTCACAGTAAAATTGATTTTCTGGAATCTTGCAATAAACCTCATCAAAGTAAATGAAACCCACGCTGACTTTTTATAAAGTGATTGGATTCAGGGTGATAAATTAACCCTCACTGTCAGAGAGACTCCCAATAATGCACTTGCTCGATTAAACTCCTCCAGACTCTGTTTAGATTTTAATTTTTCTATAGGACTCATTTAACTCTCTCAAAGCTTCCAACTTAATGCTTGCAGAAGAGATAGCAGCTGAAAACTATACTTGCTCCTCTCAGACTAAACAGATCGACCAGATTTATGTTTGCTGAGCAGTTGTTTAACACTCTTCTCTAACCTATATTAAAAAACCACTGGTAGCTATTAATATCCTGTTGGAGTGAGGAGGAGGAAAAAAATTACTTTCTGCTTACTAAGAGTTGCTAATCAAACACCAGGAACTGCAAAGGATTTAATAATTCTAAACTTTTGTACACATGTGAAATCAGCATTTGTAAGAGATACTAGAGCAAAATCCTATGGATATCCTGAAATAACCTACAGAAACCTGGCTCACAACAGGCTTTCCTGCACCATCCACTCCCAACGGATGATTCTCACCTGAAATGACCACCTGGACTTGCTAGGGTAGATTATTCCTAATTCTTTGCTAGTCTTTGGACATTCATTCCAGTTTTTCCACTGATCAGCTCCAATTTCAACAGGAGGCAAAAATGTGTAAAAAATAAAACAAATTCAAAGTGACCTTCCCTAACATTCCTCAACAGAGTCTAGTGACTTTCTGGAAGAAAAAAAAGTTTATGATGTCTATTCGTAGCTACTGTGCAATATGTATGAAAACTATTTTTGTTGCCATATTTATTCCTGGTTAAATGAAAAAATTATTCATTTAACCAGGAGTAAAACCTCTGAGATTTTTTTCCTAATTTCCCAGCCTGTCTAGGGAAAACAGGCTGCAGTAAACAATCATGCCCTATTTTATTCCTACTTAAATGAATTATCATAATAATAATTACTAGCGAAAACATCTGGTTTCTGCATAGCACAGACGGCAAGTTCTTTAACACGTTGCTTGCGCTTCCCCTTCTTCTTAGTCTCCAGGCTGAGGGTCTCAGGCTTCTCTTGGACCAGTATACATGCCAGCTTCGCAGTGTGCCTACAGATTTATGGAGAGACTGCTGATGTCATAAAACATAAAATGTTTCCTCTGTTTTTTCTGCCTCCAGAAAATTATGCCTTTATAATAACATCTTTTTTTTAGAGCATTTCCCTGCTTTTTATACAGATGACATTTGCATGTAAACAAGTTCTCGCTGTTTTTCTTCACTACTAAATAACAGCCAGGAAAAATAATGTTCCCTTTGACATTGTATTGGCCTGCTATTGTAGAGTGATCCTAATGCCGCTATTTAAGGTTTTGAACTAGAAAATGGGGCTATCCAACAGAAGCAATTTAACTTTCAATTTAATTGATATTTCCACTGTAACAGAAGATTGTTATTTCGTGGAAAAAATAAAGAAGAATTACAAATCAACTCATTTATTGTGTGAGACTTCAAGCAGTACTGGTAGCTAAGTACAGTAACAGTATCATCTTTTGCATTTCTATAATGCCTTTTATCAGAGGATCTGCATTGGATGACTTTGCCCCCAATGTGTTCAAAAAGCCCCTCGCTTGTGCTCTCTGCTGTCTCATGGCTGCTCTGCACTAAATACCGCATCTGTATTGGGGAGCAGCACGTATCAACTGCAAAGCAGCCCTGAGCCCCCATCCCTCCCTACTACAAGGATACATCAGGTCACCCCAACCTCGCTTCTTTTGCCAGAGGGACTCCTACGCCAGAAGTACAAAGGAAATTTGCCAGAGCTTGGCTTGCAAACAGCTTATTAACGTAAAACAACTTTGGATCCCAAAGTGTTTGGAAAAGTAAATAAATATTAGTCTCATTTCATAAATGGAAACCAGAAGCACCGAGACATTTGTTAATACACAGGGAACCAGGAGCAGAGTTCAGGGATCTGAATTTTGCTCTGACCACTCCCAGAATGGTCCTCTTTACACCTTTCAAAGAACCTATGTTAATAGAGGCCATTGGTCTGCTGGCTTATTCTTGCTGAGCTCGGTAATGTAAATATTTGCTTTGGGCTCCCAGAGATCTGAGCTAGAAGAAAAGCTGCCCCGCAGTCTGTGTGGAGTCACTCCCAGGATATGACTGAGCTCTATACCCACTGATATCATCAGTATCATCTGCTTTATGTGCCTGTTTCAATCACAAACAGTTCACCTTTCTTTCATCTAAATTCAAGTTTATCTCAACTGCCCGTGATATGTAATGTATTTGCTTAATAATACCTATACTAACACAGGGGTCAATATATTTAAGTGCTTTCAGCAAATGGCAATAAATCTTATGACAACATTTTGCATTCTTTGTATTTTCTTTATAACCTCTTTGTGAACTTTCAAAACTATTTCCTTGTCACTTTTTCAAATTTTATAATATTGAAAAGTTATCTTCAACTTGCCATTAAACATTTAAGAAACAAACAATCCAAATCTCTCCAAATAAAACATAAAATATTGTCAGAATTCTACCACATAAGAGTATTTTTAAACACGTGAAAGAAATATGAGAGAATTATCATCCATGATCTCTAGCATTACATAAAATAGAATGTATTTACAGCTTACAATAGATGATCAAGAAAATAAGTTCTTTTGACATTGTATTTGATGAGAAACTTTACCTAGAGAACAACATAGGCTCCAGAGCACGAGTCAGCTGATCAGTATCTATCTGAAGGTTTGCAGTAAGAGACAGAATTCAACAAGATTTTCTACAAAAGGTTATGCTAAGCATATGAAAACTGATTTTTTTTGAGCTATTATTAATTTAGTTATATTCTGTTTTAAGACTCTAATCTGCAGGCCATATTAATACCAATAACCTAATGGATTCAATTTATGTGAATTAAGGCTGTGGTATGAAATTGTCTGTTTTAAGAAGAAATAAAAAACTAATGAAAATAGAGACTTCATGATGCTAAAAGATAAGTTATTCAGAGCCAAACAGAAGTTTCAGAGGGAAACAATTTAGGACCTGAGAGTACCTACCTCAGGTTGCTTTCACTTTCCGAAGAAAATGAAAAAAAACCCCATATTTTTTATTGCTGTTATAGAATACATCCATTTTACTATGTTGTCTTGCACACACAGCAAAGAGTCCTCTGTTGAGTGATTTTATTTTTCTACTGCATTTCATAGCTACAATTTCAGCGGCACTGACTTTTAAAAAAAAATGTGTAATTTTATAGCATTCCTAGACACCTCAAAAATCTATTTCAGTGACTAAACTTTGGGGCCAAAACCTGCATTTAGGTAGATGTCAATAACTCATACAACATGAGGTACATCTGAGGGTGTATTCATCAGTGGTTAGATCTGGCATCCTGGTCCATCCACCATCCAGCATCATTGCATGGAGTGGAGCGTGCATGTACAAACAAGGGCTTCCTCACAGCAGCACTTCATAGTAGCGTAATTTCTACAGAAAATCTTCACAGAGACTGACAGGGAGGAGACAGAAACAAATCAGGGAAGGCAACTGCTCTACTGTGAGGTCCCTCCAGAATCCATGCAAGGAATCCAAAGCAAAACCAACGAAACAAAAGGTCCTTCTGGATGTTGATGTAGATAGTGGTATGCACAGGCTGAGGTTACAATAACATTAGCTACATTTCTCTTACACTCTTGCACTCCTTTAGAAAGTTTTGCAAGGACTGCTATGGTGAAAGCTAGGAGCCTTGTGAATCACAGCTCCTGTGGGAGTTGGAATCAGCTGCAGGATCAGTGCAGTACGGCAGCAGACATTTCATCTCTACAAAGCACGTAACAGAAGTGTGATACTACAAAATTTGCAAAGACCATCACTTTCTCATTCCAATCCCATGATAAAGCTAAATTCAAATGGTAGATATAAATATCCAATAACAATAGCTGCTACTTTTACATCAAATCATCAATAAAAACATGAAAGATGGAGGCCAAAGATGAGCCAAGCCCAGATGACCCCAAAAAAGATTACTCTGATTGTAACTGGTTGTCTGCAAATAACAATTCTTGAATTTCCACATTTTCTAATAATGCACTTTTGTACACAAAGCGTTTTCTTCTACACTGGCATCACCAGAACACTCAGCATCGCTGAAAATCAAACTGCTTCTATTTATATACCTAAGCATCGATTCAAGGGCCTATTTTAAGCATCTCAGTCTGAAAAGGTTTCCATTTTCTCCTTAATAAAGGAGTGTGAGCAGTGCTGGTGTGCTGTCAAAACGTATGACTTAAGCAGGCAAGTGAGCCCCAGTAAAACTCTATCCAGATGCCCACTCACTCTCTATCTTCCCCTCTCTCTTAAAAGTTCCTTTGATTTCTAGGTTCATGTGAAGCGCTCAACATTTATTCTAAGACAGTCCAGATGGAAAGTTCAGGAGGTTGGCAGCGGAGGAACTGCCTCCTCCTCATACGCAATGGTGAGCCTGGCTGAGCTTGGGGGTGCAGTGTGGTGGTTTCACTATCTCTATAGTCAGACATGGGCTGCTCCTTCCCATAAATCTCAGGCTTCCCAGTTACACAGCAATGAAAGGATCCAACTACTGTGTGAGGAGCTGCGCTATGCAGGAACGGGTGCTTCTTTCATGTACAATGACTGCAAGTACTTAAGGCGATAGCCCTGAAGGCCAATAGCAAGTAGTTGCTTTAAAAAGCCTTGGCCAGAGTACATCCAGTGAGGAAATCAAGTGCAACATCTGGGGAAGAGTTATGAAAGTGGAAAATCAAGTATGTACATTGGTAAACACAGAAAAGTTTAGAATAATTAGAGCTAGCAATACACAAGTGTGGGGAAGGTCAGATAATGGAAAGGCCAGTACGGGCCAAGTGGGATGTGGGGGGGTAAGACAGCACAGCTGCCTGGCTAACAGAGCAGTGGACTTCCAACGGGACTACAACAGGGGAAGGTTTCTCAAATTAGAAGAAAACGTAGGTTGAAGGTGACCTCAGTTTCACTGGGAGGTGGAGAAAATGTATTTTTAAAAACAAAGAATAGTAACAGACTCAGGAGGGGAAGAGTCCCCTCAGCGAATAAAAGATGGTCTCCTGCCCACAGACAGGGGGAGCCCGAAAACCTGCCTGCTGGAGGGCCTTTGGTTCACGTGCCAAAGGGAACAGCAGCTCTGTGAACCCATAACGAGCCCAGGGATGCAATCAGTATCATCACTTTTGGGCAGGAAGAACCATACCCATCCGGTAGCAATGGTGCTGGCAAGTCCAACCAGCAAAAGTCAGCTCATTCTATTACCGACCTCTCAGCAGCACTCCCAAGCACCCGTGACTGCAACAAAAGGCTGGTTCTTACCAACAGAGCAAGTGGTGAGTAGAAACATGAATCACACTGGAGAATATCTGTATTCGTTAGGAGCCTTACATTATCACTAGGTAACACGTACAGGATCAGAAGGGCCTCCTTCTGATGTGGATGCAGTGTGGAATGAGGTTTTTTTAACTGATGATATAGAAAGTATGGCTTTATTGTTCAGAACAGAGCTCCTTCTAGGGATTCTCCCAACCTTTAAAAGAGAGCTGGCGGCACAAGGGGACAAGAAAATTGATTTAAGTGTCTTGCCAGGACAGGTGTAGGTGGACTGAGAAAACAGTGTTATCGCAACAAGAAATCGAAGATCAAATCTGCTGAATTAGTTTTTTAAAATTAGTTGTAAGCTAATTCTAAAAACAATTCACTAGTTATTTTGACAGATCTCTACCTGATTACCTCCTAGGGAAGACATCTGTACTTGAAACACGTGGCAGACTAACTTTGAATTAGCAAATAGCTTTAAATAGATAAATAAAACACAAAGCCTCCTCCTCCAGGCAACTGCTCTGACAGAGATTCCAGCAACTTTTCTCCAATGCCCACAGTAGGTAAGATACAAACTCGTCCCTTTCCCCTGCTCTGTCTTCCATCCACAATTTCAGGAGCTCCTGTCCAGACCTTTTGCTCTGAGTAACCTAATGAACTGGACATCAGATTGTCCTATTTGGTATTCATTGTCCCAACTTATCGTCCAATCAATCCTTCCTTTAGACCTGAATTTCTGGTAGTCTTGGCAAGAAACTTTATCTTGCCCACGTCTCATTTCCTCCAACACTAGTTGTCTACTTCACTGGTTTCTCCTCCTGTGTTGTTCCTCTTTACCCCTTATTCCTGGGCACCCAGGGGGTACCTACCTCTCCACTCTAATCTAGACTCTTCTGCCTCCTACTTACACAATTTTTCCCACAATGACTTTCCCAGATCCGTCAAATTATCCTTGCCCTCGCTGTACTTTTTAAACTGTTTTCTGTCCTGGCCTACCGACCCCCAGCTGCTCTGCCCCTCCAAGTCTGCCTCACTGCAATGTATACAAGTCAAATGTCTGCATCCTCCTCTTTCGCTGCATATTTTCTTGCTGTCAGAGCAGGTGTCCATCTTCTGACACTTCATGGAAGCCTCTTCACTAAGAGGGCAGCAAAGATCCAGATGACGGCCAAAAAAAGGCAGTGACCTCTTTCCTGAATGCAAACACTCAAAAGGAAACCATGCCCAGCGCAGCCCAGCAAAGTGTTAAGAGGCAATAGTAGATGTCCTGAACAGAAAACATTTCCACATTGCTCTTGATTATGTCTAGTACAGAAAGAGGGTGACAACAAACAATATCTCATACCATGAGATTCATTATAATGTCAAAAGACCTGGCATTTCTGGGACAATGGATGTATTAGTGTGAAGCATCTTGCTACACAAAAGAGGAGGTGAATTTCCACGGTTTAAACGCAGGTTGTCTTCTGCATTTTTAATGAACTGAAAAACAGAGAGATCAGGGGTTTTTCCTTTTCACTGTGGGATTATAGAAGCTGAGTGTCTAAGAATGAGGGCATCTCCTGGAAAGTACTAAGTCCCTTATCTGTCATCTTGGGAATTGACGTAAACTGCCATTGAATTCACCTACATCTGCTAGAACATGCAGAGGACATAACAGGATTAGACCTATGTAAAAATAAACACATACACATATTGCATCTACCTGAATCTCCTGACTCGCTGTATCAAATTCACAGCTGTATGGTTCCAGATGAAGAAGTAGAGATACTAGTTTTATTACTAATTTTTCTATTTTGAAAAATGTGGAAGACTGAAGATTGTAACATCTGAAGATAGAGGATAGGAGGAGGGAGAGAAAAGCAGGATAACATACCAATTAAATGTTGACAGTTTTCTTTCTTTTTGCCAATTGTTGCTAAAATGACAGACGGTGATGTTTATGAAATGTATAATTTAAAGCAAATATGCCTAGATAACCAAGTTAAAGGTGCTTTATCTTTCCTAACAAACATTATGCAGCAATCAGCAAAACCCAAAGTACATAATACAAACTGAAAATGCAAGAAAACAAATATTTTATTTTCCCCTAAGTCAACAAATTTTCTGAGCCCAAGTAAAGTTCTTGGCTTTCTTTCAAATCTTCACAGCTAATCAATAGTTTAGTCACATGATGAAAAATGACGTATCTATATTCTTCACAATTGACATTTGCTAACTGTCTCCAAGGTCGCATTGATTGCCAGTTGTTCAGTTTACCCAACTTCTGTTTTGAGCCAAATAATATGATCTTTGTTTCATTAATATTTAATAGTAATTTAGATTGTGCCAGATGATCTTAAAGCTCATTTAAATCAGCTTGAAGATAATATTAAGCTTTCTTCTAGTATAATCTATTACCATAAATGATTGTGTCATCTGCATATAAATGGTGAGTTGAATATGATAATGAAGTGCAAAGATTATCAATATAGAATGACAAATGCATCTGACTTAAAATAAATCCTTCATGGACCCATTTATTCTGTTTTCAGTGGTAAAAGATGCATTTTTTCGCTTCAAGTATTCTACAGAAAAGATAAAAGATTTTGATCATGAGATATAATATTTACCCGGTGTGAAAAAAGAAAATAAAAACGCCAAATTGTAGAACTCTCTTTTCAAGTGTGGCAATTACAGATCACACAGATCTGTACAGATTATATTTTTTGTACAACATGCCTTGATTAATTATTAGTGGTTTGGGGTTTGTTGTTGTTGTTTTAAGTGATTGCATTGAAGAATGTGTTTCTATTTAGATCAGCTTTAGTTTGTATTTTTTTTCCACTAGCTGGTCATTTAAATTAGTTCATTTCAATTGTCACTAAATACTATGCCCATTGAAGAAAAGTACCCGACTGCAGTTAACAGTATGGTACCCAAAGCTGTTTCCTCTATAAAAACAACAGCTGGGAGGGTTGCAGGGAAACCCTGCTTGGCAATAAGGCTGCATTTAATAGAATTAAATTGTCAAGTTCTCTAGTCTCACAGGTTTAATTAAAGTCAGTGGACAATTTCAGGGACAAAAGAAACACAACAGTGAGAAGTACTAATAAATACACTTAAAAATGGTTAAAAATAGCTGAAGAGAAAGTTAAGCAGATTTAATGGCAGGTATTGTCTAAGGAAACTGTATAAAATAGCCATGACATGGGCACTGTGGAAGACATGGTGAGGTGACAGAGACCCCTGGAAACTCAGCACTCGCTCAGAACTCGAAGAACAGATAACCCAGATCCACAAGGCCTCTCTTTGGCTTTGCATTCAAAATCTTCCCACTAAAAATTTCAGGTGTTCTTATATCACAGACATCTTAGAATTTTACATATCAGAACTAATAATTTAGCTTGGGTGCAGGTACCTATGGAAAATGATCCAGGGTTATTTTGGCCTCCTAGGATCTCAGCTCGGAAGTTCTCAGCATTTGGTCTGGCAGATTTGTCTGTTGCAATAAACTGGTCACAAATATATCTGGACTAGAAAGTGGAAGTGTTTTATTTATCCAAGAATGAAATTGTGCAGAAGCCTTGTAAATGTAGTCATGGGAGCAAGAAATGTTGGAAGCAAGATGTACTTACAGAAAGGATTGTAAATTAAATTAAGAGAACTCCTAAAACCAGGAAATTAATTCTGTGGTGTGATTCCCAGGGAATCCAGTCCTCAAGCATATGTGAAGAGTTTTGAGAGCCAACTGGATGCTGGGTGTCTGCACCACATTTGTAGTAAGTTCATAGTTCAAGACTCTAACTTGTGTGGACCAGAAAGGAATTTTCTTTTCCTTCCTTAGTCTATCATTTGGCTTCTGGAAATGGGATGACACAAAAACCAGGATGTAAACAGAGTACAGCTGTGTTCCTAGTGATGTAAAATTCTCAGATGAATGGTGTCCTGCTCACACGCAAAGGATTAAGCCATTCATCAGATTCAGGATCAAGAGGACATCTGTCCTCCAAGTCAGATTAGCAGGGATCAGAGGGGTTTTAGTTGCCCCTATAGTAATTTATGGCATGATCAGCTCCTTGCAATCACACAGGAGTTAATTTTATATATATTTTGCTAGCACACAGACCTAAAATACTAGCAATGTCCTCCGCTCTCCTGCTTTTTGGATGTGACACATTACAGGTGCAGCTTTTACACTTTTACTACAATTCCTCTTAAGTGCTGAGAATTATGGTGCCTGATGACACAGGATGATCTATGGATTCTTACAAACTAGTATATACTCTATGGTTGTCTGCCCATGGAACAACAACATTTACCAGTTTGTCAGTTCTATAGTGGTTACACTGGTGTCCATGAGAATGAGGGCTGACAGTAGTCCATAGGTTCAAAGTTTGGGAAGCACTAGTACTCCTAGTTTCTACATTGGTACATCAAAGATACCCTGCTCATAAGGAGTAACTGCACGTGCACGCTGAAGATGTGCACTTATACAGCTTATACCTTCACCCCTCAGTATTCCTGGGATGCTGGGACACCTTTATTAATCTGCCCCAGATCTCATAGCTCGGGTGAGTGGTATAGGTATTTCAGCCCTGAGCCCAGTGGATACATGTCAAGCCACCATGTTCCTTCCATAGGCTCTGTATCCCGTCTCCCAACTCATTCCTCTGTGACTAAAGTCTGTTTCTTCTGGTGACAGATAAATTCTTAAACGTAAGGCCAAGAACCAAAGGATTCACTGTCAATAAATTAATTACACTACTCGATAGTTATTAAGATCCTAAGTATACTAATCTTAAGTAAGAGCTCAGCAGAGTGGGCTAGCATGTCATAAGCACACTCCATGTCAGTGTCACACATGGAGAGTAACTATCTTGTAGATGGCAAATTTCATCCCCACCACTGCTAAATGCTTATAATTCCTTTGCAGAATCACAAACGAATTAGAAGAGACGGTGGGTGCATTCTCATCTTTGTGTTTATCTGTTTCTGAGATCTCAGAACACTTCTGTGGATTGACAGTGACACCCCACCGAGGTGTTATGAAAGACAGCTGCAAACCTCTCCCAAGTGCCTAGCCAAAGCCTTGCCGCAGTATGCCGGAGCTGAGAGACTGCCACGGTACAAGGTATTTGAGAGCCCCTTGTAACCCACGTTGCCCTGCAGCAGAGTTTCCAAGCAGTGCTGTTATCCGTAGGCGAGCTGTTGCAACTCCTTATGCTCTTGGTTTATGCCTGTTGTTTTTAACGTGCATGGGACTCCTACCAGCTAACTGCAGAGATGTCCAACGTACAGGAAGTAATAGCAAACCATCCTAGAAATCAGACACTACAAGAAAACTTCCCCCCCCACACACCCCAAGAATTATAAGACTATTTACACCTCAACAGTAATGGTATCGTACAGTAGATAAAACTGCATGAGGACATGCAGGTTTTTCTTTTTGTCAAGAAGAAAAAAAAAGAACTGGTACGCAATTCAATGCAGAAAGATAGGGTTTGAGTCCACATTACATTTTCTGTACTAACTGTTTTTCGTGAAAAATTCGAAATGCAGCTCAACTTCAACTGGAGTGCAAAGCAGTGTGAAAACTATGAATCATTATGGAAATATTTTTATAGTTTAGAGCTATTTATTCTTTGATTTAGATTTAGCATTAGTGATTGATTTTGAGTCCTTTTAGGCATTTACAGTTATAGCATTTTGCTTAATCCAAGTTGTTCCATTAAAAATCAGCTAGAACACTGATGGTAACTTTGAGGAAAAAAAAGTCACCCAAACCAACAATTACAATTTGTTTAAGCTCACCATGTAAAAAAGTTTGATGGTGACTGCAGAAAGGTGATACCTTTAATTAATAAACATATCTTTCAAACTAAAACAAAACAAACAAAACAAACACAAACAAACAAAACCGAAACAAAAGCCAAAGAAAAAAACAAAACCAAACAAAAACCAACCAAACAAAAAAACCAAACAAAACAAAACAACACAACACACTAAAAAAACCTTTCACCCCTGAAATTATAATATAGCTCTTAAAAGGAAGACGACAACAAAGTGAGATTTTATTTTGTAGTTTTCAAGTTCAAATCCAGACTACCTGGGTAGATATTAAAATTCTCATAATCTCACGAGTATCTGCTGTCTTCCCTGTATTAGTTCTGTAGACGTCACTTCAAACTCACCGCGGTCCTTTGCACTAAATGACAGGACATACAGGAAACAAAAAGACATGTGGGTCTAGAAAGGCCACTCTACTTCTGTTAGGCTCAGAAGACAGGACTCCTCCTCTTTCGGTAGCTGGTGAACAGGTCTCTGCCACACAGTGAATCCAGGCTCTCCTTCAAGCACCTGTAAGCCCCACAGATAACCCACTGATCTGAGCTATATGCAATTTCTAAGCCCAGACTGGCTTTTACAGGTTAGACCTTAGCTATAACTCAGGCCCGAAGAGCAGTAACATGCGATGAGAATGAAAGGGAGCTGGACTGAGTGAGGAGGGGAAAACGCTTTACTGTCCCTGGTATTCTCCAGTCTTCTGCAATACTTAAAGGATGAGGAGATGAACAAATGTAGTTTCTACATATAAGGCAGATTTCTATCAGTTTGGTAAGAAGAGAAGAGCAGCTTTTTCTAACTGTCATTGCCCTCACACCCAACTGTGAATTGAGAAGGATGATTTTAGCAGTTGTGTGTTCTGTTGCTCAGAAACCAATGACAAAGAAATCAAGGAGGTCAGAGAAAACAGGATTTTATTACTCAAGGTGAGCAAAGAGAAGAGCCTTGAACAAAAGTTGCAGCTCTCTGAACAAAATGAAGAGGCCTGATTCTCATGGTAGTGGGCTGAGCCACATTAAGATTCAGAACCAGTCTATACGGCAAGGACAGGTAAAAGAAGAGCTGGAGGCGATTTGCAGGCTACAGGCTTCAGTGACAAGAGGTTAGGGATCCTGGGACAGCCTAGTAAACTGCCTATCCATGTACAGCTTCTATGTGATGCTCTGAATACATTTTGTACTTTGATAGTCAGCAAGTCAGTGTGGACTAGAACTAGTTGGTGGCAGAAAACTTAACCACAGTGGAGAGGGCAAAGCCGAGGCACCATCTGAAATGGCCCTACTGTAAGGGGCCACAGGTGATGAGCACCTGCCAGCACTCTCACTCAAGAGTCAGAACCCATGACCATTGCAGAACAATAAGAAAAATATGTAAAAAGATTTAAAAGAAAGTCTGTACAACAAAGAGCTTGACATCTGCAGGGCTAACAGATGCAGCGAAGAGAAATGGAAGCAGGACATTCTGGCCTCTCTGAAAACACTGGCCAGAACTCAGAAGACCTTCAAGAATGGGAAGGATTTCAAAGGCAAGAATTTGGTTCAGGTGAGTGTTATCCCTCACATGCCAGCAATTCTCACATGCTCTCCCTGAGTGACACAGATCTATTTGTCTTGCACCTAACTGAGCAGAGCAGAAAGCTGCCAATCACCAGTGTCCCTTTCCCTCCCATTCCCAGAAGACGGTGCTTGCAGAGATGAAACTAGAGATGATGCTTGGATGCTGCCAAAACTCAATTTTAGTTTAGAAGCAAAGAGATTCAGCTGGGGCTGGGCCTAGTGCAGCTGAAAAAGAAAAAGAGACACAGGACTGGGGGGAAAGCGCCTAAAAATGTTTAGTTTACTGACCTACTCTCACTGCTACAAACACGAGGGTTTATCTTGCAAAGCAGTGACATGAAAGAAAGGCTCTAAGTGGCCACTAAGTGAAATGCAGATAATATCACTGCAAGTAGGCAAAATGTGTTCTTACATCTCCATTAACTTGCTCTCTTCCAAATTGCCTACAACAGGTGGCAGAGTCTGGATGCAATGTATTTTGTACCTTGTGACAGCTGTGAACAGGGTACTCACTGACATGTTAAAGAGACATTACTTGTCGCAACTGTCTCACATGACCAAGAGCTGTTCCAGAATTCAAAATATTTCCTTGTTCTGAAGTTAAATCGGGCCACTGTGATATTCATTCTGCAATGTAATACTCAAAGGCTTTGAGAGACAAACAGATAGAAAGATATGGGATTAGATACCTCCAACATTTTTCACATTTTGATAGTTTTTTACATGGTATCAGCCTAAGACCAGGTAAAGTGGCTTTTTAATAATTGTATTCCAGACTTAAGTGACTTTCAAAGGAGAAGCCAAAGCAGCTGAGTAACACCAGGTTAGACTATCTAAACCTACAGCTTTTTCTAAATAATCAGGGGAAACTAAAGGGAGAAAGTAGCTTAGTGAATCAATAATATAATCAGTGAGCTTCATTTAGAGGTCTTCATAGAAACATCTCTTTTTACGCAACTCAAATATAATATATACCTTTTCTCAGATTAATAACTGAAGGTTACCCACAGAAATGCATCAGCTCCTTATTGTTCTCAGGAAACAACAAAACATACATGGTTTCTTAGAGAAGACCATAAATACACATTGTAGTAACTCCCTTCCTTGTCCACACAAAGCTCTTCCAAATGCAAGGACTCATAAACAGAAGATCTTGGGGGTTTTGTGTGCTTGCCTTTTGTTTGTTTTTTTTTTTTTAAAATAACCATTCTAAAGCTGTTTTCCATCATTGGCAATGTAATTGTAATAATCGATACATACTTTCAAGAATATAAAGTTAATTTTAAATATGGAACTATGTGTATTTATAACACAGTTTATCTGCCTTCTAAATTACAAATAAGTCTGGGCAGTAGTCCTAGTACCATTAATGTTAAAGATCACAACTGTTTTCAGAGATTAAACATCCTACAACTGATAAATGTTATACATTTATTATATTGTGTGTATATAAAATGCATCATATCATGTTCTGTGCATAAAAGATCAATAGATGCTTCTATTTTAAACATAATTTTGAAGGCTATTATAATTCATATTTTAATTTAATCCACCTTAAGTCGGAAATGTTTATTCACTGCCCAGAAATCAATCACTTAAAAAAAATTTCTGTGGATTCAAGTTTTGCATCTACCACCATTTATTTTCCTACTTCAGCCTAATACGAAAATAAATAGATTTCAAAAAGCCCAACAGGCAAAAAAAGATGTGCGGATACATCAATATTTTTTTATACATAGCTCCAATCTGTACATACATTTATTATTTCTCCATTGATTCAGCATTTTTACCCTTCAAAAAGATACTTTATAACTTTCCCTCACCAGATGATGATTAAAAATAAAGGGCACCACTGAAACTTAGTCTTGCCAGCTGTAGGACAGTGACAGCCAGAGAATCAGTAGCAAGGACACTGAGAACAAGAAAAGACTAAGGGACAAATTGTGGCCACATGGTCTCCATGAAACTCAACTCTAATTTTAAAGCAAAAAGTACACCACAGAACTTCCAGTAACATCTGTTGGTTATGCCTCCATTTTATATAAAGAGTGCACTTGTTGGCACAGTTCGCCTTTCCTCAGCCCACTTTGTTGGGGCAGCTCTAGACTTTGAGCACACGTTACCCTAAGGTGCTCTCCTGGAGCAGAGGAGGCCTGGTCTGCTGGGGAAGGCAGGCTCCAGCCCGAGCTGCAGCCCCTCTAGTCTTGCTGTCAGTATGTCCTGCAGTCAGGTCTGGGTTTCAGGACAGTCTGGAACTGTCACAACCTCTTATGTCCACCAAAAATAGCCAGGGTGACTACCGAGCTTCAGCTCCCAGCCTGTAGACCACACACAGCACGTGCCTGCCCCAGTGCTGACAGCGTTTCAGTGCGACATGGAACTGCTGGCACCAATCCTTGGGCAAGATCTGTTCCATTCTCTTCACTGCGGAGGGATGCAAGCACAGCCATTCTGACACCACTGTCTTGTTATGCCCCTGTTAGCATCTGGACCTGCTCACAAACACCTTGCTCAGGTATCCTCTCCAAGGGAGAAGAGTCCATGTTCTCCCCATTACTGCAATGCATGTTCACAATCTAAACAAAGGGAAGACCCAGAACACAACTGTGACAGAATAACATAACAGGCACTTTCAATAAAAGTGGAAGCAGAGTGGTGGTAATGGCAGATAATAGGCTACAGATTTTTTTTGTTTTGATCCCATGTACTTTACTTTATTTCCAATATGGTCCAGTTAAAAAGCCACTTGAAGAATCTTGAAGTGCAAAAGGCCTTAAACACCAGTACTTTCTCTTTTCCAGGCTAATCAAGATCCTCACTGATATGGGTCCCACCATCTCTGCAGCAAAACTGGCCAAAGTTCAAAATCAGTGAAATGGCACTGTGAAGAAACCTTCCAAGTAGCCTTGTTGATTTACTTGCTCCTCCAGTTTGTTAACTTTTCTTCAAAGTACTTCTGTGGCATTTATGAAATTATTTCATTTATATGTTTATGACAAACTATAAAAACATCAAAGAAAGAGGTTTCATTAAAATGACACAACAGATTCAATCAATACCTATGAATAACCTCCAACATTTTATCAGTAGCACACCATCAGCCTTGCGCCAGGCTGCCATTCAAAAAAATCTTAATGGCATCCAGACGTTCACAAATCCCACAAACTAGCATGGGACCAGGCCGCATTAGCTCTTTTGTACAGGTCATCAGATCAGCTCTCTCTGTTTTGTACTGCAATTGCAGAAAACAGCTTCCCAGACGTCCAGCTGTTCCCTGTGGAGGGAGACTGGACCACCCTCCCCACCACGCTGCTTGCAAGAAGAGCTTCAGACCCACGGGGTGCTCTGGGAGGGACTCTGTGGAGCTGCTGTGGGCACCACAGCTGCATCATCAGGACATTGGAGCAGACTCCTCGTTTAGGGCCCCATCCTGATGAAAGGCCCCAACCCTTTCACACATCCCCTGTATATACGTTACCAAGAAACGAGTAATACACAGTTCTTCTCATATCAGCAGTATGGAGTTCTCATGGCCAGTTACTTGAACCTATATATTTTTCTAATATAACAAGGGTACTGAAAGCCAGCTACCCTAGAAGGTGACTGTGCTGAGCATCTTGAACCTTCAGAACCCCCGCGCCTCAGTTCCTCAGCAACAAAATGGGATGAAAGTTCTTTCCCTAATTCATGGGAATGTGAAAATCAAAACTGCAAGGTATACTACTTACAAGGTAACAAGTATTCTCTAGTTTCATCAAATAAAATGTTCTGGGTTAGCACTCCCTGGCTACTCACAAATTAAGCATTTGCTGATAAAAGCATAAAAGGTATAAAGGTCAAGAAACACAGAGTTTTAACAGGCCTGATAATATTTACTTCACTCTTCTACTACCCTAGCTGAGCAGCCCCCTCGGGGCACTGACTGATCTTATATATGGTAAAATATGTGCTGCAGGACAGTGGGTGGAATTATGGATTAGGGTATCAGCTTCTGAATTCTCTATTGTTAATGAGCTTAAATCTTAACTTTATTGTTAGGTTCGTTTAAGGTGGGTTTTTCTGTGTCTAATTTTTGAACCATTATGCACACATACATTCTTCTAAAACTGCCAGGTAACTTGGTTCACTTGTGGAACTGAAATGTAACCTTTAATTTTACAGCCTATAGTTTAGAAAATTATGCATTTGAGTGGTTGAGACTGGAAGGTGGGAGTGGTACACCAACCACATAAAAAGTGGAAAGCCACAAGAGACTTCTTTGTGCCGTGAATAATGAGTCAGGAATACACTTATGGAAAGCACATATCCCATTCTTTTATCAACGTGCAGGCTCTTTCCTACAGCTATTCTCATCTGCTGTACCCACTGGCTAAATTCACAGACATAACCTCGGATCCAGTATAAACAAATGAAATGTAAATATCAGTGTGGTTGTAGCTACCTCCCCTAGAGCTGATTTTGCCACAGGATTAGACCAAATGTAAAAAACAGGGAAAGTACAGCACTTTGAAAGAAACATGTCAATTTAAATTAAATAGGGCTTCTCATTTTATCTTATAAACCATGATCCAAAAAAGATTCTCTGGCTTTCCGCCAAACAACTGGGCAACAGGCACTGAAGACCAATGAGTATTTGCCCTTTGTGACACTTGAAAAATCTCTGGATTAATTCATACAACGCTATTTGCAACCCAACTCAACAACAGCCCACTGCTGAGCTCTTGTTGCCTGTCCCTTCGGTGTCTGGTGTACCTTGCTAAACTGAGCATCCCCAGAAGCAAATCTCCCTGGGAGCAAGGTCACAGAGGCAAGTAGACACAGGGTGACTGCCAGCCGCCTACGCACTAGGGATACTTTATACAGTCTGTTTAGGTATGTATATAGACACTCTCCCCCTCCCCAAACACCACACCCTGGAACAGCTGAAAGAACAGGCCTTAACTCTGCTGTAACTTGTCTGGCATGTTCGGTTTTGTAGCCCGGGTTTGACTCAGACAAGGTTTAGTTCTGATTAAACCTGTCGCAGTTGGCTCGCTTCCCCGGACAAGACAAGTAAAAATTTATTGAAGTACACTCATCAGTGCTTTCTAAAACTTCAAAGAAGACATTGAATAAGCAGGACAAGTCTACACAGCTGTAAGTATTATTACATGAACATAATCTATCTTCAGGATTAAAAATTTTAAGAACCATTATTATACCGTGTGGTGGTACTAGATTGTTTCAACTTACAGAAAACACTGTTCTTAAAAACATGGCTTCCCCAAGATCATCTTAAGCACTCTTCTCCTTTAAAAAATCTGAGCTAAATTACAAGAGCCCATACAGGTCTCCTTCCAGGCGTGGGTCTCAGCTCTTCAGGAATTTTGATTTGTGATTCTTGAAATACTATTTAGCCTAATCCTACTTTTTCACAAAATTATTGCTGGGAAATACACACACAGAGTTTTCTAAATTGACTGGTTTAATTCTATTGCTACATAATGAACATAATACTGTGCACAAATATAGTTTTGGGGAGAAATGAGATTATAGATGGACATCTTGGGCCCATGGATTGGCCTAGCTTGCTTTGACCCACTGATTACAGCGCAAGCACACCTCAAGCCCTTTTGCAGGTTGACAAGCGCAAAGATGGTCTCTGAACAGGGGCTTCTATACCAGCAGAGGGAATAAAAGAGTTGTGGTCATTTCTAAAGCAATCGTTCTATAGAGTATTTAATAAATAGCAATAATATTTATATTTAAATATTTAATGTTTCAAAGGACAAGATATCCATCTGATCAGTATATGCTTTGAAATTTCACACAGCAATACCAGGAATGTTTTCTCAGCACATGTAAAACAAGATTAGAGCTTTTTCATCACAATATTCATACTGAAGCCTATGACAGTTATTAGGCAACACACTACAGGAAAGTGACATCTCTGACATTGGTAATATTGAGCCATCATCATCAAGAGAACAATATCTTTCTTGTTTGATGCTGTTTTAAGGCTAGACTACGACAATTATACAAAGAGACACACTCAATAACAAAAAGGCTTACTGGAAGCACTGGAGTGAGACTCCGGTTGATAAGACCCATGAAGGCTGAAGGAATTGCTGGCTCTGGGGGTGAGGCTGCATTAACCATATTTATTCTCTCAGTGTGGGGCAGCGCTAGACACTACAGCATGAGAGAATACAGACCTGTCTGGTGGGCCATAAAAAATAAGGAGTGAGATCAAATCAAAGCAGAAATGCAGACCTTTTATCCCATTCCCATAAGCACTTGATTGTTAAAGCTGCTGCGACTGCCTTAGGCAAAGTTTGACCCACTGACTGTGTCCTGAAATACGGTGATACATTTTGGAAAGTACAAGCTCTACATGCACATCTCAGACACTTCTCAGAGAACATTTAGTTCAAGTGAACTGCCATAGAATAAGCACAATTACATTTCCTCCTACGTTATCCTGCAACTCAGTCACATCCTGGTTTAAACTTTGACTCATTCAATTTTTATGCTGTTCATTTTATAATCCAGTTGTTATATGTTTCACTTTCATTACTTATTTTCTTTTGCAATCATCCTAGGATAGGGACTAATTATTTTAATAGCTCTCATTACAACATGCTGGTGCATTTGCTTTTCTTCTTTAATGGAGTTATGTTTATACAATCTCTTTTTTTTTTTTTTCTCCTTTCCTTCTCACTAAACCAGAAGAGAAACGGCAAGCTCTGTTATGGGCTATAGAAATAAACAGTACGTTTAGCAAACTTTTCAACAACAAATCAGGGAAATGGGAGTGAGCATGATGAAAAGGGCTGGAAAGACTCATGCCCAAGGAATTAAAGGGATTCAAAACGCTGCAACATCACTGCATCTAACTACACTTAATTGAAAAAGTTTTAAAGTTAACAAAAGCTTGAAAATAGGACCACTCTGCAAATAATTTTATCAAATACACAAGCCTGAGGAAGACATGTAGGTGCAACTTAACAGCAAATGTTAAAGGCAAAATAAAATAACCTCTGTGTATATGCATACACATCTGCGTGTGTAATCATCTAACTGCTCATCTCCAAGGTGAGAAATTTCGATGAGTAAATACATTTTACCTCACCCACATCTTTGCTGCTTGCAGAGTCCTGACCATAAATAGTCACTTCTGCAAGCGGCTTCTTAAGCCCTGGAGGGAGGAAGATGATCTTGGAAAGGGGAGGGAAGCTCCTTTACAAAATATCAAGAGAGACAGACAGATGTCCGATACTTGGACACAACAGACTTTTACACTGCTGGCTGAACTTACAGACCTGCTCTGTCACACGGATCCATTTGTTCATGTGCATACCTGCATATGTCACACACGTTTCATTCAAAGAATGTTCAGTGGTTCCCCTGTTGAAAACCCCACATTTTTCTCACCCTGTTAAAAGCAAACCAGCCAACCCAACACTGACTCAGAGAGGGCTGCAGATTGGTAGGGACCTCTGAAAGTCTCTGGTCAACTCTCTAACTCAAAGCAGGGCCACCTTGAAACCTCAATCACAGGACCTCTTCCCATGAAGTCTTGACAGTCTCCAGAGATGGACTTTCTGCAACCTCTGTTGGGACAGCCAGACCCAGGGCTTAACCACCCTCTTTGGGAAACGTTTTTTTCCTTATACCCAGAGAACTCTGCCCTTGCTCCACATTGTTGTCTCCTGTCCTTTTGCTGTTTGCACCTCTGAGAAGAGTCTGCTTCCGCCTTCTCTGAGGCTCCTGGGGAGTATCTGAAAAGAAAAATTACCCCCCTCAGTCTACTCTTTTCCACACTGACCCACTTTTGTGGCCTTGCTCTGGACTTTCTCTAGGGTCTCAAGATCGCTCTTGTTCCAGCAGATCCCAAAACTGAGCACCTGGAATTCCAGATGAAGCCTCCCAGGCTGCTGAGCAGAGGGCAACAGTCCCTTCCCTGGGCTTGGCAGCTCAGGCCGCGGTCGGCTGTCAGCACTGCGAGGGCGCACGCCTGACTCGGTCTCTCCTTGCCCAGTGGGACCAGCGGGGCTGCCACTGGTCTGCCCGCCCCAGGCTGTGCCTTGAGCTCCCTGAGGTTCCTGGCAGCCACCCCTCCTGAATGAGAGGGAGGGACCTGTGTCAGGAGTCCCTGTGAAGGACTGTGGCCTTCCAGGATGTCATCAGCTCCCTCCAAGTTGGTGTCACCTGAGAACCTGCTGAGGGCAACCTGTCCCTTTAATTGCATTGTTGCTGAAGATGTTGAGTAGTGCCACCCCCGGAAGGGATTTGCCAGGTGCGAGGTACACTACTTACCAAGAGCCTGTAGCCAAAATATTAACCACTGACTGGCCTTTTAAGCCTGATAGTTCAGCTTTTTCTGTGTTTTTTTTTCCCCCCCACATTTTGTAATTCTATCCATTTTGGTCTGTATTTCCTCGGGTTGACTATGGGGATACTATTAATACACAGGACTGTGTTGAAAGCCTTGCTGAATTGCTGAATCCACTCACTGCTCTCCCCTCAATTCACAGAGCCAGTCATTTCCACACAGAAGGCATTCAGGTTGATCACCCACAATTTGCCCTTCAAAATCTGCATTGGCTGTTCCCAGTCCTTCACATGCCAAGAAATGGTACCCATGAGAATGTGCTCCATGATTTTCAGGGCTCTGGAGGCATAAGACTATCCAACTTGCAGTTTGCCAGATGTTCTTTTAGGTCTTTTTTGAAAATTTGGCTACCATTTCCTTTTTTTCCAGTCTAGAGAAACCTCTCCTGGTTTCCATGATCTCTCGAAGAGAAGAATTCAGCTTTACAATGACATTTGCCAGCTCCATCAGCATCCTTAGATGCAACCTACCCTATCTGATGGACTTTACACATCCAACTTACATAGTCCTTAACTTAGGTCTCTTTTACCATGGACAGAAAGTCTGCTCCCAAAAACCTTTCTTGGTAGGCACACAGATCTGGAAGGCTTATACATACTTAGCTGGTATAAATACACACACAAACACAGACACTGCATCCAGAGTACTCAGTCAAATGGCAACTACATATATAAAAAACTGCCTATTTCTCAGTGGTAGCAAGCCAGACAACTAAATACAGCAAGAGACTGACTTTGTCAGCACGAGGATATTGGCCTTAAAGAGCACCGCTCATCTGAAAGGAGAAGAATATGCCCACAAGCCATCTAACCTCAAAGGACTTTATGCTTAGCTACCAATAAACGCAACATAATATTCATAGGGAGCTATACTGACAGTGAATGCTTGCAATAAGCTCATTCTCCAGTCTGTGCATTTCATGCTGAGAAAATGAAACCATATTTGGACATTTGCCAGTTCAAATTTCAGACTGAATTCTGTGCCTTTTTCTTGTTTTCCAAACTCCGTCACCCTGTGCATGTGCTGCTTTTGAAGCGTGTCGGCACTCTCTGCCTTGATGCAGCTGGCACCCCAGATCAGTTACTGGACACCCAACTTGAAAACACTTGAAAGGAAAACCACAAGGCAGACGATGTGGTTGGCTTTCAAGCCTGCTGGATATTGGCTGACCCAGCACAGCTTCATCCCAGTGGAGTTCCTTTATTTTGTATTTCTTCTCTGAAAACCATGGAGATTTCCAAACATCCTGTGTGCTAATTCGATTTTCCAGTGACTATCACAACATTGACATGGCAATTAACAAACATAGTTTCCTAAAATGCAATCTGGACTTCGAAAGCAGCCTCTTTTTTTGTTCCTCTAATTTAGTCCAATCTACTTCCAATTCTCAACTTCCTTTTGATCTTCCTCTGCAGAGACGCCCAGTGTAGCACTGTTGCAGGTTGGTGATTCTGATCAGTAGCCAATAAGACTATCAGCACTCAGACTTATTTGGCTTTTGGTTTAGTTCCTCAAGATGCAGTTCAGATTAAGGCGCACCCCCCACTGCATACACAGATTAAAAGAGACTCCCAGTTTTGCAAAGCTTATTCTAAAAAGCAAATGATCACCACTCAGGACAGGAGTGACTGCTCTATTGAAGATAAGGCTTCCAGCACTGATAATGCAAACAAACCCAGTGGCAACAGGACAACACGTGCTGACAGCAGTCCCTGAGCTTAGCCTGCTCCTACCACTTACAAGTGGCATCTCTGAAAAGGGCGTCCAAAGTCAAGCCCTGCTTTCCATCGCTGAAGGGAACAGGTTCCTGTACTCCCAACAAGTAAAGACAGTGATTTCCCACTATATCATGACACTAAAGTGTCCTTAGTGGCAACAGCAGTTCTGAAACAAACTCTCCCTGCTTCTCTGCTCCCCGGACAGCACCTTTTCAGATGCCAAGGTGCACTACCAGCTGTCTGCCTGAAGCTCGAGGTGAGCTCACAGTATTAATGAAACCATTAAGAGTTTTAATTTTAGAGAGTGCTTTATGGTTTTGATATCTAGTCAGCTTCTAATCAAGTAAATCTAATGTCAGAAGAACTAAAAAAGATTCTCTCCTCTCACTGCTCATTTTGTCTGCACAAGGGTCATGCAGGGTAGTTTTATCTTTATTTAAATACTAATAAAAAGAGACAGTTCCACATTATTAATATCTCCTCATACTTCATGCATAGCCAACATTTTTACATATTCATAGCCAACTTGAAGGCAAGCAGAAGGACCTGGCGACTCGCATTTTTCATTAACAGCAAACTGAGCATTCATCTCACCTTAGTGTAAAGTTTTGTCATGATTTAAAAGACACCGAGTTAAGGAAAGATGAACTGCTTGTCACTACTGTGTGTTTCACAAAATTACCATTTATGCATCAGGAAAAAAAAATCCACAACTGCTTGTTGCATCGAAACACCTAATGACATTTTCCATTAATATTCAGTCTTTTGTTCTCACTTCTCTCCAGTTCTGGCAGCAAGTCCCCATGACCACTGCATATGGTTTCATGAGGTTACTTATCCTTGAGAAGCACTTTCATTTGCCACAGAAATGACTGGAAGGATAACTCAGTTGCTCAGTAATCGGCTCTTCTCTCCCTCCCCCTCCCTACTCCTTTCATTTAATTTAAGGAAACCAATAAGAGAGACTTAACTCTGCTTCTTCCCCTCTCTTTCAGATATGATGAAAATAAGATAAAAACCCTCTGTCAGATCTGTCACTAAAATTTCAGTTTATTTGTTATGAAATAACATCATTTTCTCAAGGGAGCAAGCTATTCAGCTTCTCCTGTCTTCATTGTACACTAAAAGGGAGGGAGGATTGCCCACTTTTGATCAATAAATTTTTTTGTGCCAATAAATGTGAAAATTTCAGGTATGATTTTTCTTGTACATTATTCAGGAGAACAATTCGTGAATGACTTACTGACTGGCTTATTCTTCCCCTATAGGAACCTCTGTGCACTACTGCCAGTACTGCTAAGAGTATTTCTGGGAGAGACAATAAAGAATCTTGACAATCATTTGGACATCATATTTTCTTTCCTTCCCCCCAACATATCTTCCTTTTTGCTTTTCCTGTCTAAAAAACAGTCTACTTTCCCTTGGCTGTATTTTATATTCTGATTTTTGTTTCCCTATCTGTCCCCCACTCTTTATTGCCCTCCCTTCACAAGAGCTTGTGGGCCTTCCTCCCTGTCTCCCTCACTGTGAATGCCATTACCCCAGGGACATCAGGAATATATCTAGATGTAAACAAAAACATAAATCCCTTTGTTTCTCTGTTCCTACTTTCTTCTCTTCTGTATTTTCCTCCTCCCAGCTTCATAAGTACTTTTGTATGTTTAGCCACCTGCAGAGACTGAGGGTGGAAGACATGAAATCAGAAGCAAACAAAACCTCTGCTTGCTTTAGCTTAGTCACTAACAGCACCATTAACTTATTGAACTCCAGGATATATCATGTCACAGTTCATGATTCAGGGTCTCACAATTGCTCTTGCATTGTTTATATCCTGAGTCAGAGTCTTTCAGATAATTTAGGCTTAATAATTCTTCTGCAACAACAGTCTTATGGGTGCCATTTAATCAAATCTATCAGTCATGCTACGAGACATCTTGAGGCTTCAGAGGAATCACCAGACACTGACTTAGCATTTATTTTCTTGTGGGAGTAAAATTATTCTTTGTGCTTCAGCGTGGTGAAAATGCTAAATGACAAGGAAGCTGAGTGACCTGAGGTATCTGTATCTGTTTGCCAATTTAGGAACAAGGAGCTCGACTGGACAGCAGAAATAGGGGAATGAGGAAAGAATCCTGACCTCAAACAGCAGCCATGAACCAACCACACCGAGTTAGTGTGCACAATTCGCTTGGCTTTCTTCTGTGACCGGACCAATGCAGACAGAAAACCAAGAAAGCACTAGTCATTAAACTGTAAACAACTGACAAAACCCCTTATCCCAATGTGCTGTTATAGCACCTGCCATCAGAATGCTTTTGAGAAGTATTTTACAACATGTGTGTATTTATTCTTATGCTCTCCCTTCCTCTCTAATTGGGCTGAGAGGAGAAGAGGTCACCCATAGGCAGGAAGACAAGCCAGCACAGCCATGTGATTTGTATAATACTGTAATTTCATAAGCAAAGAATAAAAACCTCAACAGCCTGATCCTGAGCTCATTCCTGATCTGCAGTCTACCTTTTGCCACTTCAGTCTTGCAAAGTCATCAAAGCAAAATATCAGGGCAACAGCCTAAGAGCCCATACTACAAGGAAGGCCTGTGCCCTTTATTTCAGATTTGCTTTTCAAGTCTTAAGAATACTAAAGGAGGTTCCAATAATTTAGTACAAATGTTGGGGTTTTGGGGGTTTTTTTTTGAGTTTTTGTTTGGTTTAGTTTAAAAAAAAATCAACAACAAAACAAAAAAAGCCAGCACTTAAAAACCAAAGAAACCAAAGACACGCACTATTACTGTTGTTTTGTTGTAGGAAACATTACATTCAAGCACTTTCAGGCAAGGAGACCAGCCTCTATCTAATATGTTGTTTGCCAATTTAGACACACAGTCAACACAGATATACGTGAATGCTCTACAATCGAAAAGAATAAATCTGAAGAAAATCTAATCTTCCAGTGTTATGAAAATGGTACCTAAGCATTTTTTATCTGCTTTTGATTGGACAGAGGAGTATCACATACAACCTGGCTCTGGCTTTAATGCTCCTGGCAATACTAGGATATTTATTTAATTTAGATGAGAATTAGTAATTTCCTAAAACTAATTTATGCCCCTGACTCAAACACTTTTATAAACGTTGGTCAAATCCTCTTCTTCAACAATCTCACCTGGCTGACAACTTTTAGAGAAGTAATATTTAGCAAACAACACCCTTTTTCATACTTTTTTACCTTTTACAGCAGGATGAGAAGCTTGTTCCCATGAAAGAAAGGCTTTGTAGAACAAAATGGTTTTCTTCTAGATCATAAGCAACCTACAGATGGCTAAGCAATTTAATTCATTAGTATCTGCAAATTTCTGTAAAGCACAGAATGCTATTAATCTTTGGTTTACAGATGGGGAAACCAATACAAAAATAATTGAGCTTCACAGAGTACTTGCAGTACAACGGAAACAGAACTAGTACCTCGAAAGTAACAGCTCTGCATCTGGATCCTACAACTACCCTTCTCTAAACAGTCTCCATGCTCCTGATTCATGGTGCTAGTAAGCACATGAAATAGTTTACCCAGCGTATTACCCTCTAGAAGACAATTCCCTCCACTTTTCAGAGAATTCTGAGGGTGGCTGAGTGTTTCCTGCCCAGCACTGTTGCCTGGTCCTTGGGAGCCTGTCACCACCCGTCTCCCCTGGGACCTGCCTTTGCACCTTTTGAATTACATGTATAATATTCATCTGGTTTGCTTTCAAACCTCGTATGATAGACATATACATCTACATAATCACTTTCTCTCTAGTGTCTTACTCCTGCACTAAGCCTCATGTCTGTTTGTCAACCATGGAGGGCTCAGCATCCTGCAGTACCAGACTGTATTCAGTGTTCTCTCCCACAGCCCATCAAAGATACGAATTGACAAGTCCTCACAGATATAAGGAATTAGAGCATGCTGATGGCACAACTCTGTTTTGCAGTATTTGTTGCTTTTCAGTTAAGGCGTATCTGCCTGGACTCTGTCAGGCTGTAGCTGCTGTCCAAAAGCTGCTGCATTTTTTTCTGTTCTCATACATCTCTGCCTTGCCCACGGACCTTGTCAAGTTGGTTGTCCACAACAGTAGCCAGGAGAAATTCAACACATGAGGATGCTATTATACCTCTAAGCAGAATTTCTTTGGGCTGGGTCTCTGTGCTCCTCTAGAAAGGAGAGGAAACTGTTAGGGAGGGTTGGCTGTTCAGTGTACTCCAGATGCCTTTGTTCTGCTGCTGTGCACTGAAAGTTGTTCTTAGTTTCATGTGCTTTGTGTCCTAGAATGAATGAAAGCAAGGCTGCACTGCCTTTTATTACCCCTCATCTAATTGGCCTCATCCTCAGGTTCACTTTCAGGTAGCTGACAACTACATATCCTAAGTTTTTCCTAAAATGCACATCTCCACATTTTTCTGGCAATCTCCCCTACGTTTTTGAAAAATACCTCTTTCTATCTTCAGTGACAGAACTAAGAGAATAGCACTTCCCAAACAGTAATTTCAGTACACAATGGAGTTCACAGCTGTTTTCTAAAACAAAGTTTGCCACATTTGCTTTTACCATGTTTTGCTATTTAAAAAGAGCATGTTTGCCATTATTTCAAGGGATGGAATGAAGTGCTTTTGAAGTAATTGGTCTGCACGGGAAATCAAAAATGCCATTTAGGAAACAGACAGGGCACTACTTGTTTACACATCTGAATACATGCTCATTCACATCACCAGACTTGACTCATTGCTTAGCAGTGCAGTTGAGCGTAATGAATTCAGCTACCTGACCAGCATGTTCCTAACCATGAAAAAACTTATGGCAGTACTTGCCACTTTTGTTGGCCAACAGGTAACAACAAGAAGTACCCAGCACTCTCAACTGCTACCTCTACGGTAGCAGTGGTGGCTTAAATGTTTAGGTTTTAATTTCATAAGATTTTAAGCAACGCTGAAAAGTCTCATAACCATGAGTTGTGAATGAGCTGTCCACATAGCTATTTAGAGATACCTTATGGCAAGTGTATTTAAAAAATACTCTTCAGCTGTTTATTGCATCGAATTAATAACACTCATATTTGTTCTAAGATTCTAGATGGTCTTGGAAACCTGTAATCCAGCTTTAGAGACTGTGATGGTTTAAAAAATGAGGTTCATAGGTTCATTTGTCACAATACCAGAGACAACTGGGCCCATTAAAATCATGCCCATACATGCTGAAGACACTGTCAAAGATCGGAATGCGTTGAGCGAGATGCCGAAACATTTCAAATAAAGTGAGAGTGTGCTGTGTTCTGACTACTATTAGAGAAACAAAATGCTTTTTTCAGAAGGCAATGGCACTAATAGGACAGAGGCTGTGGACAGACAGGCATATCTGAGAAAACTCACTGAATACTAAGGACAGTGAGGTAAGGAACAGGTTGCCTAAATTGTTCTTAGATGCCTACAGTACTATGCTTTTTCCATCGGCAAATGTCTTTTGACAGTACTTAGATAAAGCTGATCCTGTTATGGAGCAGAGACAAAAAAATCCAGCTGTCACCTACCTTTCCTGAGGAAAGCTCCAGTGTAACTCCCATCAGCTCCCTGCCAGTTTGCTCTGCCTCACGCATCACTCCCTATCCCCTGCTCTGCCTGCCTCCATTATTTCTGCCTTCTCTCTGAGTTCACACATCCTCAGCCCCACATCCAACCTGCAGACCCCATCTCTTTGTGTCCTCCTGAAGCCCTGCAGCTACCTCCTCACAGCAGTGTCTTAAAACTGAGGTAGGTCTACGAGGAAAAAAAAAAGTTAAAGTTGATACTGAGGCCTCATTGGTATGAAAAGAGAGCCTGCTGCTTCAAATCGTTGTGCTTTTTGTTTGTTTGTGTTTGGTTTGCTTGTTTTCTCCCCTGACTGCGTCCCTTTTTAGCTCCTGGTAGCACTGCCTGCCTCTGCCAGCAGAGCCCTGGGTACACAGCCCAAGCTAACAAGGCAGGAAGAGCCTTTTACTTGGTATCTGTTGCATATCTTGGCTTTAATATCAATGCTCCTCGCTAGGAAGAATTGATGGGCTAGGCAATAGATAATCTCTTAATAACCTTTCCAGGCAATCTCTCAATAACCTTTCCAGCCATATTTCCATTATTCTATTCTCCTGTGATTTACTAACAATAAGCTAGATTCATGACAACTGAAACAAAGACTGAAAGGAAGCAAAAATCCCTAATATAAGTAGGGGAACATTAAAAGAGGAAAAGCAGGGAGATCTTTATTATAAAGAAATACAATGGCCCGACATTCAAATATGGCTGTGGAAAGTTTGCCTAGAATCCTGAATTTTCTAAGTGCTGAGTGTCTTCATCTGCCATTAATTGTCACCTTGGTACTTGCAAGTCCCATCACTGAATTAAATGCTTTGAAAAGACAGACCCATTTTTTCCTTCCAGTGCCTGAAGTGACTGATGTGGATGCAGCTGTTTAATTTTAGGCACACAGACTTGAAAAATACAAGTGATTAGTTCCAGGGTTAGTTCCCAGATAGATTTACTATAGCTAGACAAAAACCACAATCCATCTGCTTTACATTTTACCAGGAAAGTAGACAGGTAAGATAAAGCTGGTTTAGTGAACTACTGAAGAGCCTTCAATCTGCAAAACCACCAGGCTCTGGAACATCTCCCAGGTAACAATCATCTTGGCCTTAAATAACATAGATCCACTCTGGTCTGTCATACTAACATGAGGCACTTTTTATCATTTAAGCACCATGTATCTATTCTCACCTGCGTATGAGAGCCTGGGTGCAATTAGGAAAAGCTGCAACCACTGGATTCCCATTGAGATAACTGTGGCTCCAGCCCCCTGCCCTTGATTGCTTCATAGGAAGTGAAGTGGTTGCCATTACTTTGGACTAAATGTGTGTGATACCAGAATACTCGCTCCTAAAAGCCTTGTCCCAGCGTCAGGTTTAAGAGCTTCTTTTATCCCCTCTCATTCCAAACATCTGACACATGCAGGTCTTCTCCATCCTAGGAACAGGCTTCAAATGCTTTGAGACATACATTAACATGGCAAAGTTAACAAGTGTGGTGCATCTTGCACACTGCAGCCCTATATTAATAATAAATATTAATTTACATTTACACAGCACAGAAAACTCTGACAGATCAAGCAGCCCTAAAACATTTGAGTGTGAAACCACCTGAACCTCTTACTGACAGTAAGACTTCCTAGGGATTCATCCAATTTAGGAAAAAGTTACTGGTTCATAATAGAAAATAACCTTTTTATTCAGACATGACTTTATGCTCTGCTGCAGGGTGTCTGGCCTGTGTGCTCAGCAAATGAAAGGTGGAGCCCCGGTGCATTTGTCTGTGCCCCAGAGGAGACCATTCTGACTGAAGAAACTCCTCTTGTGGATCTCCTGTCACCAACCAGCTGGTCCCAAAGCACAAGGAGAGGCTCTGGATGGGGTTAAATGCCAACTAGGAAAGCTTATTAGCCTACTTTATAGAGGTATTTTTCAGAAAAAAACGCATCAAGGGACACCACGAGAAAATAGCAAAGACATTGGGAAGAGGCACGTTTAACTCTTAGGTTTGAAGGGAACATTTTTTTAACCCTCTTGAGGGAAAGCTTGCTTTTTCCATCCAGTTTAATAAAACCAATCGCAGAGAACTAATTTCTGCTAGGTAAATAGCAACCGGTACATCAATTTCCTGTCAGCAGCTGCAGTTTCAACAGTTTCAGTGTTCCATTCAAATGTGTGAATGCTCTGCTTAAATTGCACATTTCTCATTTAGTGCACCTTGAAAATACGTACTGTCACTCACTCAATCTCTGCAAAGAGTTTGGCTGTGCTGTGGTTTGCATAAAGCAGCACTACAGAGAATCATTCAAGCAGATAAGAGGAGACATTAGAACACATGCAGACAGAGTTTGGGAGAATTAAAAAAAGCCTCTGACTACAATTCTGTGTAGCAAATGAGGCATCCAAAAGCATAAGTTCTCAATCAGCTCACCAAATCCATCTGATTTCTCTCAAAGGTTAAAGGCTAACTACTTGTGTTAAAAACTAAATTATCACATAGACTCAAGGAGCTTAAAATGATAAAAGGTGTCTCATAAAAAAAGTCCAATTTGGAAGTCTTAAACATAGTAATAAATTAATGCAAATCTTCAGAAAATTCTACCTTCCTGGTCAACTCCTGTAAGTAATCTTCCTTTTTGTTTCTGACTGCTCTGTTATATTGACAGGAAGAAACTAGGATGTCATTTACTTAACCTAGCTAGGGTTTCTCATTTGCAATTCCAGTGGTGCCATTTCTCCTCCCCTCCAGCCCAGGAGCTGTGTGATTTATGTGTGTTCTCACCACTGGCCCTGGGGATTCCAGACTTCCTCATGTACCATGCTGACATTTTGCAATCAGCCCTTAGTGGAGTCCAAGAACAAGTTACAAATTGCATAAAACTTTTCAAAAATTCCTAGCTATGGGTTTTTTTGGTTTGTTTTTTTTTTTTTTTTCCCCCCACTGGAAAATGCGCATTTGCTGAAATTTCATCTTTTTAAAGTAGTCCTCAGTTTTGGAAAAATATGCAGATTGCACTACAAACAGTTCTGTTTTCAAAACAGTTATTCAAAAATAAAATCAAATTTAAAATTTAATTAACATTTTTGTAAAAATTAAACTAGTTTGTCCATGATGACACTGTTTTGGGAAGAAATTTCACAAGCTTTTTTTCCCTGCCCCAAATTCTCCATTCATATTTTTGTTTAGAGACAAGACAGACTTTAAAGACATGAAACTTCCTACAAAATGGAAAATGCAGTTTTTGCACTTTCAGAACAAAGCTAGTTATTAAAAAGATGTGTTATTTGCCTGCCCTTTTTTTCCTTTGTGTATGGTCTATATGTGCCTTCATATTATGGATGCACCACAATGTAAATCCTGAAAGCAGGAGACTTTTTTTATCCTATCAGTGTCAATAGCGTACCTGAAGCCATGGTCCATTAAGCATAAAGTTCATGATCCTATAAAAGGGAGCAGCAGTTAAGATGTGAACATATAATTAGACACATCACCATGACAAAAAAACCCTAGTGCACATCTTTTTCCTTCAAGTGTTTTTCCATATGTACATGTATACAGTGTGTCTGATTTCAAGCAGTACCCCAGCATATACCTACAGGATGGCAGAATTCCCGGGAAGAATAAAGACTGAAGATCTGATGATCTGACCTCCCAGAAGCAGCATCATCGTGAAGTTTCAGCAAGAGCACTGCTGGTAACAGAAGTGGGAATAAAGTGTTTTTGGAAGCTGGGGATGCATTCTGCAAGGACACCATCAGTGATGCTTCAGGTCTGACTGAGTGAGCAAGATGCTCCTACCCAGCTACCTCACCATGCCTTTTCACACAATTGGTCATCCAGGGAGAAACCCTTCATGTTGGAACAGATGGTTCTTTAACCAGTTGATAACGAACTCAAAAATACAAGTCTTCCTAAAGCTTCCTGCACTGCTAGTATGAACCAGACAAATCAAACCTCATGTTTCATGCATGCAAAGCAGTTATAGATGGAGATGTGAAGCTCAGAAAGCAAATGAAAACACAGACAGATTAGTAGTTTCACTTAGTAGAAACTCTGATACTACATATAGTAAAATTCAAAATTATTTCTGAGTCTGATTTTGTCCCTAAAGTTTAAGAGAATATGCAATCAGTGACTCCATTATGTTCACTTTCCCAGCTAGTAGTTATCCAGAAAGATGTTTTCATGGACAAACAAAAATGGAAATTGTTTCTACAGCTTCAAAGATTCTTCCCACTAACAACATTAATACCAAGTTCAATATCGTTGCAGAAGCATGTGGGATGGAGGTGAGAGGGGAAGGCTACCTAAAGCATTCAAAGTCTTGTCAGTAGTAGGGTATGAATACAATTTAGAAACATATTTGGGGATGCTGGACAAAAATAGTTGCTGATTAGTTACAAAACTAATACAGAAACCTATTTCTTGCAAATTAAATTAGTAATTCAGAACTACCATGCATTAACTACACTACTCTGTAATGCTTGATTGCTTAGCCACATTGCTTAGTCTTTCCAGTGGATGGTTAACTGCTGCTAACAATAAGCCTTAAAAACACCTAATGTTTTCTAACCTGGCAGGTTATCTATACAGGCAAACAAAAAACCCATGAGGTCTACACGATAAAAGTCAGACATTTTCTCTGTACAGAGAGTTTCATTCATGTGTGTCAATGTGAAGGACCTTAGGAAAAGGTTAAGTGCTTCTTTCTTTCTTAATGAATGATGCTTGCTACTTCTGCAGTGGCAGACTGGGGCTGCGGTGCCCTGTCATTCTTGGACAGTTCAGTGGCATTAATCCCACTAGGAGGACATCCTGGAAAGACTGCAACAATTGTGTGCATTAGAAGAGGAAAAGCTTCTATTGCAAGAAATACAGTATTGGTAGTTAACTGGAGAAGCAGAAAGAAGACATTAATGCTTACCAAACTCATACTGACAGGCTTTTTCCAGTGAGGCTGTGTATTACTAACATTGCATTGCAGTACACAGCAAAGGGTCTATCTTCAAACAACAGCTATTTCAGTAGCAGTAATTTGGTGTACAGGTGTCCAGGCAGCCTCTGAAAAACCAGATTAATCTTTTTGACAACCAAAATTAAAACCCCTTAAAAATGTATTTTTTTCATAATATTCTTCATTTGCATGGAACAAAGAACTGCTGGATGTATAGATCTGTGAAAAGGGAAAGGGTCAGGGTTTTTAATTTTCCAAATTCCTAGCTGAGAAGTATTAACATGGAGTTACAAAAGTCTATGAAGATCTCTCAAAGACTAGACTGAACCACTCTTAAGAAAGACAAAATGTGGGTATGAGACTGATAACAGACAAATTCTGGCAACTGTCACAGACATAGCTAAAGCTCTTGTAATACCTTCATAGCTGACACCACTACATCCATCTTACTGCACGAAACATGCCTGAATCATGAAGCAGGAAACTATACTTTCAACAAAGCTTTCTTTTTCTCTAAAATGACATGCCACCATTAGCATCAATGCTGCTAGCTTTGAACAATGTGTTACCTACTGTTCTAGCTGAGCAGAGAGAAAAATGAGAGAAAGAAAAGGATCCCTACAGTTCTGAATCGATCCTATAGTCTGCTCTGGCACACAGAGGCAAATGTTTTCGGACATGAAAATTGATTTGGGTCCTTTAGTCTTTGGTTTCAACCTGAGCATCTGGAACTCCCTTGGGCTGATTTAGAGACTGAAGTGCTCATGGTCTTCTGGAGATGGTTGAATTAGTCAGTGTCTCTTCAGAATTAAGAATGACTCCTTCCAGACCAGGCTGCGTCTTTCTAACTTTTCTGTCATGTGCTGTTGGCCTGAATAAAAGATTGATTCAAAACCTAGGTGCTCTTAAAATACAGACCCAAACTAGCTTGAATACACACCAGGAATCTGAGGAGGAAAAACCCCACCTGCTCTGGGCACTTAAGTAGGCAATTCACTCACACTACAACACTAAGGTAGAGTGTCAAACATAACTAATTGTTACAGACATCTGTTTCTCAAACACAGCACTTCTTAGGGAAAACAGAAACAGCAAATCCAGAGTATGCTGAAAGCAAAGCCTGTTTTCTTACAGTTCTTGGATCAATGGTCATTTATTTTCTCCCCCTTCCTTTCTACTACAGCATCTAGCGGAAAAATATCCTTTCCCGTTTCTCACTTCTTTCTTTGTGGTGCACCTAGTCATGGCTTGCAGTCACCAGTTAAAGAGTTGAAGAGTTCCACTGGCCAGTGGTACCCATCATCAGCTCTAGCTTGTAGGGGAAATACCACCCGTCTTCTACAACAGAGCCTCATTCCAGCTTCAGGCCACAAAATGCCATTTCTGCACTCTTTCCTCCAACCATAATGTTGCTTTTCATATCATCCAGTCGTGTGGCTGCCTAGCACAGAAGTCTTTTTTGTAGCTCTTCCCCTACCGCTCCAGAAAAGCCAGTTCCCTTTGCAGCAAAAGATCTCACATTCGGCTGTAAAGGTATCCTGAGAGAGCCCCATAATCTCTCACCAGCATCCTGGATTCAGGATGTCAGCTCCCACTGAACCATGAAGGCAGCTTAATAGCAAACTAGATTCTGCAAAAAAATCATTTGCATAAAAAACCCACCAAAAGTAACAGACTGTTTTTCCTTTACAATATATTTCTCACTCAGGGTACAGTAAGTACTGTTCTATTGCTTTATACCCACAAAAAAAATTCATGTGAAGTTCAGGCACAATAATTAGGAAATGCGATGCAAACTAGTCTCTTTCTCCAACTGCCTTGCAAATTACCCCCTTCAATTTCATTAGTGGTTATGGTAGAGAAAATCACTTCCGATTCTCAGGCCAAAGGACTACAACCGTGTTGTGCCACAGAAGGGGGACTATGCAGGAAAAAGCATCTACTTCCAAGAAACAATTTTTAAGCCCTATTTATAATACAATGAGGTAGTAAATAAACTAGCAAGAAAAACATATGGTTTTAAATGTATCTGAATATTTTGCTCCTTTGACAAAAGAACTCTTCAAGAAAGAAAAGAAAGGCCCCGTAACAGTCAAATGTTCATAGACAGAAAGCAGCAGCTTGTGCAACAGGTCACGTCCCGAGTTTCCTAGTTTTCGGGTCTTCAGAAAGATTACTTTCTCTTTGCCAGCCAGTCATTTGATATGCTTGTCATGCACTGAAAGCTATTTATGGATGGCTATATAATCCTGTCTAAACTGATTTAAAAAAAAATTAAATCATTCCACCAGCATCTAATACATTAAATCATGTACTCATTAGGAAACACTTCTGGAATACCATACCTATGTATGAACAATCTTAGTCGGGGAAAAAGGCTCAGCTAGAATCCCAGACAAGTTCTCTTTCTCTCATTTTTGCGAGTGAGAGAATTTAACAAGCAACAGTTTTCCAGCAGATGACCATGAAATGGATCATGTTTTATTTATTCTGCACAAATGGCAAATCACAGCAAAGTGTAGCCTTGGGATTAATCAGTGGGCTTTTATCACTGGGGCACCAGTTGGACTTTGGTTCCTCTCAGAGTGCCTACAAATCACGCTGATTAGATGCTTGCCTAAGACATTCATCATTTGACTTTGCTGGCCTCAGGCATAATAACTGGAAGACTGTATAAAGAGGATGAGCTTCCACCGAGTGGGTCACTAAGGCTTGATATAAAGGGTGAAAATTAGTGTGTCTGAGGGAGGGTTAGTGAATAACAGTCAGCTATGCTGTGAAAGTCTAATCTAGAGAAGATGGAGTTACAGAGCCCTGAAACACCGGGCTACTTCCATTCCTGAATAAAGGTCTGGCACTTCTGCAGCTGAGTGCTGGTGGCAGAGCTGGGGGTCAGGCAAGCAGCAGCTTTCCCACCTCCACTCTGGAGAAGAAAAGGAGCTACTATGAAGAAGAATCAAAGGCAACGCAAATATAACAAAACCCTGATATTGGTTAAGATTATTTGTAATTGATGTCAGCTCTCTTTTAGACGGTAGGCCAGAGCACCTGGCTGAATGAATCTACCCTGGAGATGTTCAAGCCTAGAATGTCAGTGACACATCAGTAATTTGGTCTTTCTGGAAATGTTGGCAAAGGAGGGCCTTAACATCTAGCAGTCCTGAAAAGATGATGTGTATTTTCTGGTGCCATTAAAATGTGTCCAAATTTGACCCAATTGAAACACACAAATGACCCAGTTTTAGATATGCTGAAGCTCTCACTAAGGAATTTAATTTTTTTCTCCATTCCATTTACACTGCACAGCTCCCCCTCCACTGATGCTAACATGGCACGTTCAAATCTGAGTTGCTTTAATTTTCCAGTTCCCAAATGCAGATGCCTCCCTATACTACCTGCAGAACAGGTGTCACTGCTACGGTGCTGCCTGGCTCTCCATTGTGCCTCTCCTCACTGCTGCAACTGCCAGGGAAAGCAACGCTAGTTGCAGCCTGATAGTAACTGCATCGAAACAAAATAACAAAGCCTGTAAATCAAGCACCAGAGCTTTGGATTCAAACCTTATGCAGCACGTTGTGTCACAACGGTTCACTAAAATAGTATTTAATTATTTGGAAGGTGCTTCATTCGGTTGGTATGTGATACATAAACTTGCAGAGTCCATTTCTGGCATTTAAGATTCCTGTATTCCTGACTTTGCTGTGTATGTTTTTCCTGCTTAGACAGACAGTTCCTATACTGTTTATGAATTAAAAAAAAATATTTGGGCCTCAGTCTGGGTATGAGGTATATATAACTGTAGACCATTTTCATTTGGAAAAGTATTACAGCAATATTACTTATTACCTACTGCATGAACATGATGGATGTGTTTTCTCTTCCTTTTACACATTCTCCATTTGATTCCCTTAGCTTCTTGTCAATACCCATATGCACAGCAGCTCCTTCTGTTCAGTGAGCAGAAAGGAAAAGTATTTTTCTTTGAAGCTGATGTGAACACTGCTCAATGAATCATTCAGCAAGTACTACTGCAGCTCAGTCATCCTACAGGCCATATTAGACCTAGGCTCCTTGAATCTACAGCCAAAATGAGACTTAGCATAGAGTATTTTTTGTAGTTACGATAAGTGTTAGCTTGCAAAGTATTAGGGGAAAATCCGACACTCTGATCTGAGGTATATTATAATAGGATCTACTTAATATTCAATAAAGCGCTTTCAACACACTTTCATTTTAAATACTGTTAAATGTATTGCAATCTCATATTTATCTCTCTGTAGAGCCTGAGAATATTTTCTCCATTGTACTGCAAATGGAAAAGAATACTCCAGCATTCTGACACATTCCTTTGGAGATTTTCAGTGCTTTAAATCAAAGCACAAAAAAGAGAGTTTATTGTAGCAACCCAGAGAGCAGCATCATCTCCAATATCCCGATTCTTTGCAGCTGCTCATTCAGCATGGATGCAACCTGGTTATTAACAGTAGCAAAGCTGTCAAATAGGGACTTCCTGTAGAGGAAAGACCACCTGTATGTCCACACTGCATGTTCTTTACATGTTAGAGGTATCCATAAGAATTTGGGAAATTTAAATCCAGATGCATACTTATTCATATATTCTTGTGCTTTATATAATATGTACGAAGTTTTCATTATAAGAAATAAAATGTGTAAAGTGAAAAAGGCCATCAAGGTGAAAAGTCAAGAGTTGAGAATAGGCAATAACAGAAATCCTTAATTCAGCTCCATTATACAGAGAGTTTATGATATCATTGATTACATGCACACCATTTTTCAGCTGGACTCCTGTTTCATTCAGCACTCAGAACAGACAGAGCTCAGAGAGAGAGTTATTATAACCTCTTGGTTTTGCTCACTCACATTTTGGCCCTTGGGCTTATTAACTACACAAGAGGCTTTCCGATGCTGACTACAGAGTTGCTAATTTCCTCCTGGTTGTTTCTACACTATTTTCCCCTGACCTCAGCTGTTCCAGTTAATTTTGTTACTGTCACCATTTTTCAGATGAGGGAACCAAGGTACAGTGGAAGTGAAAAACACAAGAATTCATGGCCTAAATTGAAACACAAAGTTTCCTTTATCAGATTATACAGCCTTTTAAAGCACTTTGTATTTCAAATCAAAGCTCCACTAGACACCAGCTGTGGTTGCAAGAGCTCAGCACTATTAGAGCACTGAGTTTGGTTTGTAAAAGATAAGACCTACCATAAGTGACTACTTATCAAAATTTAAGAAACTCCTCCAGGTTATTTTGTGGCAGATGCAGGAATAAACTGCGAGGGCTAAGAATAACATTTCTTTGCTCTGTGACACCATTCTTCTAACAAACCCTTCATCCTTTCAGCACACACCTTCTCGTTTCTGCAACAATGAACTATGCAACTTCCATTCCACGTAGTTAATGAGGCTGGAGACTTTCGGAGGCAAAAAGTATGCAATAAAATAGTGCATTACAGTGTTTATGCACATGAATACCAATTTAAGATTTCACAGAAAATTGACTGCAGTATTTCGTAACTTTTGACTGCCTAACTTTTGCAACATTAGCATTGTTTTGATGTATGAAATTACACTTAAAGGTGCCTGAACTTTTAATACGAATTTCTTTAGGCAGAACAATACATAACAGTGAAAGCTCTAGACATAATTTAGTACAAGCTTCTGCCGCTTGGATTAATGAAGCCACAGAGGTAGCAGGCCATTATTTCTCAGGAGGAACAAGTAGTAAGTGTGTTTGGAACACAGACCTTCAAAGTAGTTTTCATAGCCATTTACTAGTAGTAGAGGATGTTAAAATTAAGAATTCTTCATAATTTTCCAAATGCCTTGAGTTTTGAGGGAAATATGCTCTTGAGTATTACTTCCCCCTGTACTTTTTAGTTTTTCTTTCACACTTGGTGGGATTCCCAGTATGCACAAGCAGCAGTTGCATGAGAAGTTGTGATCAATCAGTGTAATCCTGGGACTGCACATATTCATGGACATTAGGGACAACCTAAACTTACGCTGATTTCAGCTTGAGTGGCACAGGTTTCACAAAATTAAAAATGCTAGAATACAGCTAGAGAAAACATAATAACAGATTTTGCCAGCAGTACTACCTGTACCACATTAAACATACTACCTAATCTACAAAAATGAATAAATCAAATCTAGGGAAACAGAGAGACATGTTTTGATGTATCTCAAACTTACAATAGTTACTTTGGGATTTCATCAGAGGTGACATGAGGTACCTTTGCTTTCCATCCAAGCGATTTCATTCTGTTTCTGGAGTACTGCACTGCATCTTATACCTTAGAAGAAAACCTAGGTATCAATAATGAAGCACCTTGTAGAGGAAATTCTAAAAGACAGAGAAAGAAAAAGCAAGTGCGTGCTTGCAGAAGAGAGTGGGGCTTGTCCATACTTCTGATAAAACATCCATATTAGAATCAATCCAAAACTTCAGCAGTTTATTCACTGCTGCTCATGGTAGATTTATCAAGGGTATAGATGCTCTTAACTCTTGTAAACAAATGACTGTTCAGGTACATATCCAAGCTGTATGAAAAATATGGATGGTGCCAATAACTCTGGTACTCAGAGGAACATCCTATTAGATTATCACAACTTAACTGAAATCAGAACAAACGGGATATACAGTGGGTTGTTAGAACATAATTCAAATGCTTCTCTTCAGAAACGCATACAACTTCACATAATGAGTCACACGCATTTTCTACTAAAACCATACATCTCACACAGAAAACAATCCACCTCTACATCCACACTCATAAAACATCCATCTTAATAGCTGGAGAATGCTGCCAGGCAGCAATGTGGGCCATAAGGAGCTTAGCAGTTGCATTCCTTTCCTGCCGCTCCCCTGCAAATACTCTTGGACCCAGTTAAGCAAAGGAAAACAGAGGCAGACTGTAAGACAAGCCATGGGGCAGTAAGTTATTCCTGCTGTAGAAGTATGTCTTTTAACAAATGGAAAATAGTGGTATGATACTTGATACAATTTTATTTTCCTTTCTAAGATATGGAAACATCCAGAGTAGGATTTAAAAAAAAAAAAAAAAATCAACAAGCATGTGATACTTGCCCTCATCCTCAACCGACAGCAATGTGGAAATGAACCATTCCACTCAAAGGCACTAAGACACTCTGCTATCATCAGTATGTTGCCTGAAACCTGTATTCTGCAGATATGTGTATTTTGGATGTGGATACAATCCCAAACTCTGCAGGAACACTGTCTCTTGTGGTAGCAAAATACAGCCCACCAGGCCTCCTAGTAAGACAAAAGCTGCTCGATGACTTACGGTCTCCTCTGTGCAGGGGCTGTTCCCACCCCACACAGGTTCGCTCCACAGCGTCCCCAGGAATCAGGTGAAGCAGGAAGGGCTGCCCTGCTCAGAGTAGCTGATCACTAGAAGCTGCTCCTGCCCCAGTACAAGCAAGTGGCTCCCATGGCTCCTGCAGGTACTTGGAGAGCCATCTCCTGCCAGGGAATGGCGGTGGAATGAAGCTTTTCAGAATAAAAGAGCAGTGGCCTGGTGTCCAGCCTCCCATGCCCCACTTCAAGCTCTACTTACAGCCAAGTTCAGCTGGCCCAGAATCTCATTCTCTCTCCAGATGGTGATTAGTGCCCACACATCGGTCTCAAGCCATAAGGCAGCATGTTCGCAGGAAGGTCTGTAGCGAGATGTTAGCAGCTGAAAGGCAGCAGAGCCAGTCGTTGCAGAAGGAGCAGACAGCTGAGAGAACAGCATGAAGCTGTGCTCCATGGTCTGAGCGGTGCTGCCTGTACAATTAAGCAGCTTCCAACAAACCTGACCTCTGTTCAACCGACTGCAGAAAGCAGACAAAAAAGTATCCTCCCCAGGAATGACTGCTATGTTCTGCTACAACAGTGCAGAAATTGGCTCTACCTTAGGGGTTGTTCCACCGCTGAAACGTGTTCACCTTTATAAAAGCACAGCAGAAGACTTCACAGTAGTTTTTACTCAAAATCTAACCCAACTCACGATGTGATTATTCATAGAATGACCCTCTGTGGATGAACAGAATGTGTAAAAAGAACTGATCACGGCCAGGACACTGGACTGGCATGGACAAGGCTAAGGAGTAAGTGAAATATTATCACTGTTGCTAAACAGTCTGTGTTGGTATCACAGGAAAGGCAGACACATGTAGGTTTAAACACAAAGGTTTGTAGGTACTCTGATCACACCCCAAAGGACTTAATCCATCTCCTGCAAACACTATTTTCACTTCAACTCTTATCAATTCCATTCTTCAGGTGGAATATAGTTGACATAATGATACTGTTCATGACATTCCTTAAGAATTCAATTAATTTTAAATTAAGCACAGGGCCAAAACCTTAAATTCAACCTATAACTCAACAGAAGTGACATTAAGAGATAAATCAATACAGCATGGGATTTTGGCAGTTTGCATCATGGAAGAGGTGGTGCATTGTATTTTGGACTTAATATATCTTCTGTAAGCTTTTAAGCCCCTCGTCATGATTAGGAAAATTACCATGATTGCACTTCCAATTAAAAAAAGGGGGGGGGAGGGGAGGAAGTGCAATTTGTAGAGAAGACCACTTCTCAAAAAAAAAAAAAGCTAAAACCCAACAAATCCAGGTAAAGATAGTTTAACATATTGTCTTCACATTGAAAGTGGAAATGTTGGCAATGCTATACACAAGTGTTGAGTGCCTTCCTTTCTCCACCCTTATCTTAGCTTTTTCTGGAATTCACTGTCAGTCTGTTTTTCTTCAGCCAAGTGCTGGTGTCAAGTGTTATGGGTGACTAGCAGTACCTGCTGCTTGTTCTGGATATAAAAATAAGTTATCTTTTCGTCCATCATTGCCATTTTAGTCCATATTGCATCAAAACTGTCACTTGTGGTGACAAAGAATCAGGAGAGAGAAGAGACAGATGGTGGTGGCTGCAAAGGCAGACAACAGGTAAAAACCGGATGAAAATAATGGAGCTATGTTACCCTATGAAGACATTAAAAAGCCAAAAGACATGAAGGTCCACCCAAATACAAAACACAAAACAACACATGAAAACATAACTGGCTTAATTTAATATTTAAATTCCTAAATCAAAGGCAAATTTTAACACTAATGAAGTAAATCAATACTATATGCACTCCATGCCTTTGATTATCACAACATTTTTAACTATATGCATAATTTTACACTATTATCTGTCTCTGTTTAAACAATTGGCATTGGATTCCCATCTGTGTAAAAGTTTGTTCAGGTCTGACAGCTACACAGGTGAAAAATGAAACTTTTCAATGGCTGCGCTTCCTATACTACACGTCCTATGCCCTTTCCCCAGAAAACAAGACAGAGCTGCCGATAAGCCCTGCCTCCTGATGTCAGGTGTATCTGAAATTGTCAGGTGTTCGATTTAAGGACTCCATCAGCAAACAGCCGCATGCCACCCACCATCAATCACTGGAAGTATTTTACAGAGCAAGGATGGCTTAGAAATTTTGAAAAGGACTAGAATATTTTACAACCTTTAGAGTATTTTATGCCACAATTTAACCTAATATTCTTGCTTTACTTTGTACCTAAGAGAAGACAAGTGTCTCAAAGTTCACTGACTCTAGGAAGCCCCTCATGGGGCTACAAGCTGACTGGTAACCACGGAATATACACTTCCTTCTTCAGCACGTTCTTTTCAGTATGTGATACATGCAGTATGATTCAACAGAAGCTGTGCTCATTCCAGTATGCAGTATCTGTTTCTATGGATTCGGATTCCAGTTTGTGCAGAGTTCGTTTCAAAATACAGTTTGTGCTTTTCTGAATAAACAGGTTTGAATTAGGTCCCTAACTCAACCTTTATAAATGCAACTATAGACCATAATAGGATTATTTACCACTTTTATAAAGTGACAAGTGCCTGCTATACAAGTATTTGGAGAATTATAGAGTTTGAATGCCTTCAGTTAAAAGCTAGCTTCCATATTTTTATAAGATCAAAGCTGGTATTCTCCGTTAGCTCCCATTCAGAAAGAAGATGTCAAATCTCAGCCAGAGTTTTTCTGTATTCAGACTATAACAGCCACTGATTATCCTCTATCACACTTAAACCTGCTGGAAGCTGTTTGGAAAAATCTTCCTGTAGCTTCCTTTCCCTGTGCCTTCCTCAAAGCACCATGTGAGATACCAGGGTAACCCCCAACCTGCAAGGGAGGTCAGGCCAAGGTTCCCCCATAATCTCTTACTCCTATGGCTGTGATGGAGACCCCTCAAAAAAAACCCCACAGCTTGACTTTGTACAGATTTCTTCAAGGGTTCTCTGTACATACAAATCAAAGAGGAAAAGCAGGTCAAGTGTGACCCTGTGTTTGCCTCTAAATTACAACTCCTTTTTTTTTCCCCCATAGATTCCAGAAACAGAGTATTCCTGTTGAAGGACTATCAGAGGATGGGGAGGAGGGAGACAGTGGAAGGAAATATCTCTTTATCTCCAAACTCCATGTAGAAGAGGTTCATCTATCTTTCTTGTACAAGGGTAGAGAGAAGTGCTAGTGTTCAGTGTGTACAGCACGTACATTTTACTCAGACAAATCTCTTGTAACACAGGTCAGAAACGATCCCTGAAGGCCACTGAGACCAGATTCCCACAATCGCAGGCAACAGTACTAGCGATGTCTTAATCACAACTTCTGTTCCACACAGGATCATAAATCATGTCCTTCGGTAAAATACACACACAAACAAAAATATCACAGAAATTTATTGTACCATAGGAAGAGAACAGAAGAGACTAAGGTCCCTGAAACGGCACTGGATTATTTAGATAACACTTTGAGCAGATCTGAAAAGGCTCATGACTCATATTACAGAGCACTGCAAAAATCAAACCAATCAGCCAGAAAAACCAAACCAAACAATCCACAAAAAATCAAAGAACCAACCAGTTGTACCGTTCTCAGAGCAAATTTCCTGCTGAGTCTGAATAAGACAATGACAGTCTAAACATGATCACACCAGCTGGGTACTTGACAATTTGGTGTCATGAGGAGCACCCGCATTCCCTGATTTCAACTCTTCTCTAGTTGCAACCGGTCTATCTGATTCAGGGGACAACAAACAGAAGGGAAGGAAAATAAGCCTCAAGATGGCCTCCAACTGCAACAGCACTGTGCATCACTGGGCAAGAAGGGAAAGGGGCAGGAAAAATCCCTCCTAATCCACAGGAAAACATCAGGAAGCTGTGGTACACAGAAGTAATACAGTATAAATCCTCAAAAAAAAAAAAAAACCAAACCAAAAAACAATTATCCAGGCTCCTTCCAAGGAAGATAACCTTTCTAACCAGGAAGATAACCTCTCTCTTTGATAGATCCAAGGGAAAACAAACAAAACTGGCAAAGTCAGACAACCAGGGACCTGCAACACGAACTGAATTTCTTGTGTCAGAGATGTTCTCTTTTGATTATACAGTTAAATTTCCATGAGGTGATCAAGACCCATTTAAAACACTTGTCTTCACTGTACTATTTAGAAGGCCATTCTCAATTGGCTTCAAACCATGCTTTTTCAATAGTTTGTATGATTTTGGTCCAGAATCATTATAATAATTGTAAGCATTTTAGATGTTTGTTGTGCTAGTAAATATTTTATTAGTTTTAAATGCCTTGTATCTTGAAATCTGTCTCAAATCCATTTGCAAAAGCACAGGGAGACAATTAAATGGACTAGTACAAAGACAAAATTAATTCCATCCTGGGGATTTGGTGGCAAATAAACCAAAGATTACTGAATCTCTGATGAAACTGTGTCAATTCCAGCTCCCTACAGCTCACATATTCTCTCTAAAAACAAAGTTTCTAAAAATTCCTGATGTGCTGAAGACAGAACAAAAAGTATTAAAGTCATTTCATGCAGTCATTTTAGTACTGAATATATTGTATTGATTTTAGTGTCTTGAAATATGTAAAGCAAATGGATTTTTTCTAACTATACATCACAGATACATAATATATACAACAGCTGTGCAAATATATGAAATGTCAGCTAAGGTCTGGTCCCTTTGCAGTAAAGGTTGTGATAAATATAAAAATAATGGTGCTCCTGCCTTCACATGTTGCAGATATGTAAAATATCCGTTTTGGTATAATTTCAGTTACAGCATCAAAATGCATTAAAATTAACCTATATTAATGCTGCTGCTGAAAAGAGGAGCCTTTACTTCCCTTGTGTGATCCCACTGCCTCCCTACTACTGGCAACAGCATGGTTACTTGGGCATGCCATCATCTGGATTCAGAAGCTGAACTGGATGAAAACCAGGTCAGAAAGGAAGAGAAAAAATAAATCCAATAAATCCAAAATCCAAAAAAATAAATCCAATCCCAACCAATAACAAATTGATCAGCATTTGATGAAACGAGCTGCCTGACCAGCTGAGAACACAGGTGCTCTTACCAGTACAGGTAGGGGAGCAGAAGACGACCATCTCTCAGTGGCCAAGTGAACTTAGACTAGCTTGAACAGGTCATGGAAACCAGGCTGTTACTCTGGTGTGTGGAAAGAAAACATTTATTGGTGTAAGCTAGGTAATTCATAACACTGTTATGGAACTCAAGTTCTCTACCAATTTATCCAACACAAGAGTATGTAACACGATTGATGAAACTTATACCAGGACAAAAAAGCTGTATTAAGGTCAGGCTTTAGTAATAATGACCCATTCGACTGTTAAGTAGGAAGGACAAACTAGTATTTAGCACTTGATTTGCAAAACAGGTACTGCTTTGCACCCAGTGATCTGGGCATCTCACAACTGCATTAAGGATAAGATATAAACATTCAGGGGATTGGTCTTTCCATCCTGGCCTGCTATCTCACAATCCTTTCATTGTTAAAAACCATCCTAATTTTTAAATGGCATGACTTTTACATGTCAGATTACAGCCATATACTTACAAGGGTTGTTCTAACCACATTCTTTGCTGAAAACACAATGCTCACTTTGAAGGTAATTCTAGGCATGATGGCAGCTGCAGCATCCACAAACAAAATGAAAAATATTAGGGCCAAAGAAGATCTTACTAACAAGCTGTCTTACTGGTAAACATTTCTCTAATTGTGATTATTGTATTTCATTTCAACATCTTATCTAACATGGACAGCATTCTCTTTTGAGCTAAATTGGACAGATTAAATGAACATGTCTTCCTTGCTCTCCTAGTCCTTTCCTCTTTTAACCAGTCACACCACATACCACATCCAGCCTTCTCCCTTACCTTTGCACCCCAGGGACACCCATGTCATCCATTCTCTAACAGTTGCCCAAGTTTCAATTTAATATACATCCTAACAGGCTCACTGGACTTTTCCACTTCCATCAACCCCAGTGATCACCAAAGGTCCTTTGAGGAAGTAAGGCAGGAAACTCAGATAAGAAAGAAAGTGACTTCAAAGGTGGGAACTCAGCAGCAGTAGAGGATTGTGTCGGTGCGTGGCCAGTTTATTTCATTCATAGGCTTTTTCTCTTGCTTATTTTTGTTCCCCTTTCTACTGGATCCTCTTCGTACTGATGTAAACCACCCAAGCCAACAGGTGAAACTATAGCAACCAGGCAGTAAGCAGCTCCTTGCATGTTCTTGGAAGCAGCTGATTCCAGTTATTATCAAGGTCAAAGATTCAAAAATAAAGGGATCCAAGACCTGAAGTAATACAACAGTTTGTATGTCCCATAAGCTGAGTATCCTTCATTCACCACCACATTCTGAGCTGCCACAAGTCAGCTCATGAAAACACAGGGAGATCCTTCTTGCCTTACTTAAGTTCCTTTATTCACTGGTCTCAAGGTCAGCATCTTGTTAAAAAAAAGTGCTATTTCAACCACTTGGAGTAGTAGAAACTGCACTTACACTCTTATTTTCCCATTATTCTAGTAAAGTATCATTTAAGAAAAAAAAAAAAGTCTTACTTCCTCTATGAAATCATGTCCACTAATCCAAGTTCTTGTAAAATGGTCTATTTGTTTCGTGCTTAGATATCTCTTTCTTACTAAAAGCATGGTAGCTGCAAATACACACTAGTCAGCATGGTAGTGTAAAATGGCAAATCATCAAAGACCCTGTGTTTTGTCCAGAAAGAAGGAGTATTATGAAAATGCTACTAGGAGTCAGATTTTTGAAGGCCACACTTGTAAAATAAACTCAGTGCAAAGAAAAGGTATAGAGTTAATATTCTTACCTAGTGCCTCATTCCCTCATCTCCCTGCTCCTTTAAGTGTGTAAATCTTGGCCATTTTTGAAAATAACTATTTGTGGAGTTGTGGGCTCTTTCCTCTTCTCCCCTCTTATTGCTTTGTAAAGGAAGCAAAATACACCTAAATTAACTTCTGTTGCAACTCCACATGAAGTCAGTGAAATCACACCAGGGATTAGTTTGCCTAAATGTGTCTGACCATATTCTGAGCAGAGTTCTCTCATAAACTTTTGCAGGATTTCTTGGGTTTGGTGTTTTTGTGGGCTTTTTTGTGTTTGGTCTTGTTTGTGTCTCCCTCCCATCCCCCCCTTCCCATGTGTGTTTTTGTTTGGCTGGGTTTTTTTGTGGTGTTTGTGTGTGTGTGGTTGGGTTGGTTTGTTTGTTTGATTTGAGTAATACAGCATGTACATTTAGGTGTGATGATCCATAGGCTGCTGGAACCGTCTAATGTAAGGTAGAGCTAATTGGGTTGGGGATAAGACACTGAATGTAGTCTTCAACTGCAGAAATCCCTTGGCTGCAGAAATCAAGAGTTCATTCACCAAGACAAACACAAGGTCTTCCCTTTGCAAAAGCTTCTCTGCAGTGATACTGTTGTTATCACTGGTTGTTGTTATCAATTCCCCCAAGATAAACAACGAGAGACATTTCAGAACTTTAAATAATTAAACAAACAAGAAGCAAGCAATCATCCAATCATGCCAATGGAGAGACAGATGCAGAACAGAGCTTTGCAGGTGGAGATCTGTCTGTGGAAGCATTAGGAATACCTACAATTCATAAACACGAAACCAACATCCGGGAAGGAAGGATAAAGTATTAAACAGTAGATATAATATGTGCAAAGTTTTTTTTTGTTTGTTTGAAATACAGATTTTTAACTTGTAAATTAAATCAACATGCAAGAAACAGTGTTCTTATGAAAACCACCCAGGTGGATTATGTTAGTATTGCTGGTGTACAGCACAGTGACAAAATGAGCGGTGATTCCCACAATAGCTGGCATACAGAAGAATTTCTAGCCTCAGGGCTGATGTGTTAAGTCCTCTCAATGCTAAGTAACAGTAACGTATAAGAGTCACATACTCATATCCACTAGGATACAAATACCAGAAATGAATTAACTGATTTGAAAACATTTCAGATGGTAGGAAATCAGCACAGTTGGATCTGAGAACAAAGGTCTGAAATTGCACATAGGAAGTTGAATGGTGATGACTAAGCAAGAAGTCACAGTATAAGAAGGTTAAAAAAAGAAAGAAATAACGCTGCTTAGACAGTTAGATGGCAACTTATGTGTCTCACAATGCTTCCTACAGTGCCATGTTCATAAAGTTTATTTTGCATTCTCACAACAGTCTCCTTCATTACATCTCCTTTCAATATTCATTTCTTTAAAAAGACTTACGCATGAACTGTTCTTGTTAAACTATTTAACACTCCAATTAAAACAGCATGAATAAAAGAACATTTTGTAACTCAAGGTGACTAAAAATCCCAAATGACTGTGGGATCTTAAGTTCTCATTCTTTCCTTTTTTTTTTTCATCTAAGTAATTTTTCTTTCTTTTCTGCAATCCCTTCATGTTCTCATCTTAATTTAAAATCCAGTCTGCCAACCTTCTGTATGTTATCAATTGTCAGTAAGGTATTACTTGGTACAAATCAGAGTGTCAGATGAAACCCTTCAAGAAAAAAATGCCTCTCTGTTTCGAGAGAGCTCTACATGGATATGGCCATGTACGTGATAAGCATGCAGTATTAAAAAGAGACACCTAGGACTATTTTGTTGGAGATTATCTGATTATCAGCTTTAAATAAAGAAATTCTCCCTTTCTGACAATCTGCTGTAACAAATGCTATTCAGCACTCAATCCCATAATCCAGTGGACTGCATCACTTGCTGAATAACTTTAATAGAAAGGATATAAAATTCAATCATGAGATGAATAAATTAGGACCTTTCACAACAGAGTGTATGTGGAATAAATCCAGCAAGGATGTGTTGGGGCCAAAAGTACTCTTTCATTCTTCGAAAAGACACACATAATAAATGTTTACCTGAAGTAATAAAGACTATCTACCCAGCCTCTCAGGTCTTCCAGAGCATCTCATGATAGAAGACACCTGTAAAGCCTGAAGGGAGTTTCATACATAAGCAGTATGTCAACAGAATGCCCTTCCTAGAATATTAATGAAATAATATAGTAAAAATAAACCCAGAGCCCTGTATACTGGTACAATTACAGATATATTTTAATGCCTATAGCAGGAATTAATTGCAATATGCTTTCCTTAATATATTAATAATTGTAAGTCAAATTTTCCATTTAACCTATTTCCATAGTTCAGCATGACATGCGACCTATACCTGAGATCACCATCTCGGTTTTCCACCTCCCTATTGTGCAAACACTATTTCTTCTTCTCTTTTCTTACTAGTTACTGCATCCTATGACCACTCACTTTCTGTAAAAACCTTCTTTCTTCTACCTTTAAAACTGTGCCTCCTATACAGTCTCTAATCCTTGATTCCCATGCAGCATTTCTCAGCATCTCCACCTACAGAAAGTGCAATCCCTTCTCATTCATCAGGTTCACCTTCTCTCTTCCTCTCCTTTTCAGTACAAAATTCCACCCTATGCTAGGTACTTCTAGTTAAACTATAACTTCTGGTCAGCTGTCACAACTCAGAGACCAGCTAAGCAGCTCAAGAAGCAAGACACCTTCTAGAAAACAGCCCAGAGTTGTGTCAGACAGCAGGGCTTAAAAAATACTGACAATGTCTATCAAGGCTTCTCTTCGAGTCACCAGGGTTGCCAGGCCCCAAGACACTCTAGGAAAGACCATGGTTCATCTTTGACCTTGGGATTAGGTGTGGAGGAGAAAATCTTGGCAATTGGGGTCCCAGTGCTCCATTTGATAGGCTAATTTAGGAAACAAAATGAAAAAAGGGTGAAAATGCATGTGTTTTTAAAAAAGCTAGATTAATTATTATTTTAATAGTTTGCAAAATGGCCTTCTTGAACTCCAAAGCCTGGCTCTGCACCAAACCATACAGTAATGAATAGCAGAGGCTTAAAGTAAAAAGGCAAAACTGAGAAAAACAAAAGGATTCAAGCTCTGCGTAAGAATTTTAACAGGTCTGAAAGTTAACATGTACACAGACACCAAAGAAAATCTACAAACAGAATAAGAAATTACTTGCTAATCTCTGCTCTTCCTGGCTCTTATTTTTGTTCCCGTCTTTCTGAAAGGTGGGATGCATGCTAGAGGTTCACGATGAGGTCAGAATTTGTGTGGGAAGAGAGAGACAGGTTATTGTCATCAACAAGAAACACCGTTGCAATGTCGGAAAAAGCATAGTTGAGTATTCATCACGCTAAAAGATATGGTTGGTTCCCTGCATCTAGTCAGACCATAACTGAAAACAATGACTCAATCTTTAAAAGGCAAAAGAAACATTTAGAGTGCGTGGGCTCAAACTGGGAAGCTGAACTATCTTTGCTACCAAAAAGTGTGAGCAATGCAAGTGAAGCATGTCTGCACGCGGAGTTTGTCCTGCCAGTAGCGGGCCTGAGCCATGGTTCTCCTCACCTGGGACTATATACCCTGCACATACAATGGAATCAAGTTAGGTGCAGCATTAGTCATACAGTGTGACTATAAATAGAGTAGAAACTGCGAGTACATTTAAACAGTAAGTACCTTAAGGTCAACTATATAATATCAGAAAGCTGGATTTTGTCATCTCGCTGTTTCATTTATTGCTCCTCAGTTAACAGAGAAGTCAGTTGTCATTTAAGGCTCCTCAAAGGAACACGAATAAATGCTGAAATGCTATTGCCTTCTGCCTGTTGCTAGGATTAACAGCAAAAGGTAGCAGCCACCAACTGCCTAGTAATTCAGGAAGAATTGCTGTAGGGTCAGTAAGGTACCAGGAATTTCAAACAAGGTCTAAATAAACTTGTCTCCTATCTCCAAACTCCTTCAAAAGTAAACAGGCTACTGCACTCACAATTTTCCCTCCAGGAAGACAATCAGAAAGACAACAAACCGCATGCGTCTGATGTTACGCATATCATCTAGCATCCCCTGGAAAGCATTCAGAGAAACTATGGTGATGAGTACGGTATATAAAGTCCTAAATAAATATTTTTAACAAATGTTAAGAAAGTAGTAGCACAGCCTTGCATGGATGGGACTTTCTTGTAGTTTATTTCCAGAAAGTTTTAAATTGGAACAGAAACAATGAATGATAAAACCAAATCAGATCAAAATGAAGCTGTCATTTCTTAGGAGGGAGAGCTGCTTTTTCTGAATCCCCTGGAGTTAGCCAGGTCCCTGTTTAGTAAGGAGCAGTTTCTGATAGAATTGCCTGTATTAATCCATAAGCTCCTGAAAGAGATGCATTACATTCAACCCTTTATAACTGCATAGGAATGATGAGACAGCGACTGTTTGCAGGAAATTTATTCCATATACAGCAATAAACTGATTGGTACAGAGAAAACTTTCTATAACATGAACGTGTGCTTAGGTACATTAGCCTGAGACAGCAAACATCAACCTAGCACACGAAAAACTCCAGTTTTGGTTGGGTTTCTTCAAAAACACATTTAGACTTCACTAGAGAAGGGTTCTGCCTACAAATGATGTCCATGCATGATATGCAACTATTGGAATTCATAGCATTTACTTAAGTAAATTCATAGCACATTTCATAAATATGTAAAGGAGGAAAAACAGAAAGAGAACCCCACAATGTTGGCAAAGCCACACCAGTATGAAAGATTCCATTCCTGATAGAACATGAAATCTAACAGAAATAAGCAGCTTTACTGGTGACTCTAAAAAGAGTGCAAGGAAATTAATGCTATCACCTCAAAAGATCTTAAATGAGATCATACTGAAGTTACAGTAAGCAATCTTGCCTCTTCAGATAACCGTGATGGTAAATTGCACAAAAGATCTGAAGCTAACTTTTCATATCAGAAGTAAATCTAGAAGTAACTATCAACACATATACATAAACTCAAAAAAAACCCCAAAACACCAGGACATTCAATAGAAGTTAGTTTTACAGCTGTTTTGTAGGGATTCAAAGATAAACTGTAATTAAGAGATAGCGGGGTTTCTAGAAGATCCTAGTGGATGAGGCTTTGAAAATTTAACCAGGAGGGAATTAACTGATGAAAGAAAATTAAAAGATTATTAGCAAACAAATAATTAGTCACGAAGCAAGATTTTCCCTGCAGATTTTCCTTTTAAATCAGGTCAAACAACAACAACAACAACAAAGAAAAGGCACAGAACTCTGCAACAGTTCCAAAGATGAAACGATTTTCCTCAGCTGAAATGCTTTATATAAAAAGATGAATTCATCCAATGGATCGCACTGGGAGCTGTCATGGGGCAAACTCATCATTCAAAACCTGTCAAAGTGCAAAATACCAACAGGAGTACTGGGGGTGGAGGACATCTCAGAATCTATCCAGGAAAAGCAAAGGTCCCATTAAAGGTCCGCGGACACTGGCTCAGGCACCTTCTCCCACACGGCAAACTGAGCAGGGTCAGAATGAGGGGAGGCACCGGCAAAGGCCGGGTACACAGGGGCAGCTCCTACTCAAAAACAACTGGATCCTGCTCAAGCAGGTTCTCATAAGATGAACTCCCACTCAGAGACCTGCATTGACTCACGACTAAACCCAAGGTCAGTTAAACGGTATAAGACATTACACCACATGCATTATACCTCACGCCTGCAGAAGGGTTTAGCCAAGTGCTGGAATAACAGCAAACTGATCCTGTTTACCTGTAGACAAGTCATAACTTTATCTGGCCATGCATACATCTTTCCAAATCTTGGGAATATAACCTAGCAGAAAGGTAAAAACCTGCTCCTTGATCACGATTAAGAACCAGTAAGTCCAAATGGTTTTTATAAGTACCTCTGTGCTATAAAAGGAAATTGAGGTGCTAAATGTGAGGCAAATATAGGAATAATTTTCACTTATTTTCTGTTAGTCATCTCTCCTTGGTTTACCATTGTGCTATTTTGAGTTTCCTAAACAAACACTTTTGTTTGCTTTTACCTACCATCAGATGTGAAAGAGTGGGTTCAAAGTAAAAGACAACAATTCATCATAATCATCCTAAAGCCAGGGTGAACCCATAATCAGACTTCTGGTCTAGCTAGAGTACAGTGCATCAGAAACTTCCTCCAAGAAATTCCTTGTTACCACAATACTAAATATAAAAGCTACAGAGAAAAAGTGGTACCCACTTAAGTGCCAGAATTTCCACTGCCTGATGACAAGACACCCAAGGTGACCGAAAAGCTGTCAGGACCATTGGGGTCAAAGGCTATTGGACAATGGTTCGAAGTCCTCCTGACTGGCAAATATACCTGATGTTCCTCTTAAGTCAACTTCCGGGGGTGGCACTACTTAACACCTTCAGCAACAATGCAATTAAAGGGACAGGTTGCCCTCAGCAGGTTCTCAGGTGACACCAACTTGGAGGGAGCTGATGACATCCTGGAAGGCCACAGTCCTTCACAGGGACTCCTGACACAGGTCCCTCCCTCTCATTCAGGAGGGGTGGCTGCCAGGAACCTCAGGGAGCTCAAGGCACAGCCTGGGGCGGGCAGACCAGTGGCAGCCCCGCTGGTCCCACTGGGCAAGGAGAGACCGAGTCAGGCGTGCGCCCTCGCAGTGCTGACAGCCGACCGCGGCCTGAGCTGCCAAGCCCAGGGAAGGGACTGTTGCCCTCTGCTCAGCAGCCTGGGAGGCTTCATCTGGAATTCCAGGTGCTCAGTTTTGGGATCTGCTGGAACAAGAGCAATCTTGAGACCCTAGAGAAGTCCAGAGCAAGGCCACAAAAGCGGGTCAGTGTGGAAAAGAGCAGACTGAGGGGGGTAATTTTTCTTTTCAAATACTCCCCAGGAGCCTCAGAGAAGGCAGAAGCAGACTCTTCTCAGAGGTACAAACAGCAAAAGGACAGGAGACAACAATGTGGAGCAAGGGCAGAGTTCTCTGGGTATAAGGAAAAAAATGTTTCCCAAAGAGAGTGGTTAAGCCCTGAGTCTGGCTGTCCCAACTAGAAAGGAATATTTATAGTCAGAGCTGAGCAAGCAGCAAAGATGTGGGTAAGGGAAAATCTATTTGCTCATTAAAATTTCTCACCTTGAAGGTGAGAAGTTTAGATGTTTACACATGCAGATGTATAGGGATTATTTTATTTTGCCTTCGACATTTCCTGTTGTTATAAGTTGCGCCTACATGTCCTTCTCAGGCTTGTATATTTTATAATATTATGTGCAAAGTGGTGCCATGACTAGAGACTTTCAGAGGTCCCTCCCAAAGCAATTTTACCTTGATCCTGTGTGACATGAATCCCATGGATTCTTGCAACACAAGGGAAAAACAGCTCCTCAGTCATAATAGACGCAGAAGCCAGTGATACAATTGCTGGGGACAAGATCCTAAACCTGTTCATAGCAGAGATAAGGTCTCAGGTAGAATGAAGAAAAGAAACCCCGAGTAGAGTATTGATCCATTAGAACCTTCCAGTGGAAATTCTAATACAGTAAAGATTAACAGACAAGTCCTTAGCTCTGACTTCTTGCTGACAACCAAAAAGGTTCCAAAAGACAATGCTTCTGAAATGCCAGAAGTCACAACACCACATGAAAAACTACAACATTTACATTGCCAAGGCCACAAAATGAAATAAGGCTCATCTACTTGAAGAGTATAGTATTTTACAAGGATGCATAGAGTTTCTCCCTGTAGATCCTCAACTGCCAATGGCTAGCTTTAGAAAAGTTCTCTGAACCCTCTAATCCCACTTATCATTATCATTCCCTTTGAGGAAACGAGCATGGGTACAATCCGTCTGTTGAAGAAGAGCTTAGCAGAATATCAGACTCTCTGTACAATAATAAACAGCATCTCTCATTACACTGAATCCCTATCCTTACATCTCAATAATGCCAAGATAATAGCTGACAGAAGCAATTTTTCCCATTAGTAACATGCAAGAAGAAAGTCAGACAATGAAGGGGCTAGTTTCACAACAAAACCCAGGCATGAACTTCATAGTTTACGTGGATCAAGTTGCTGAAAGCTCCAGTTTACCATTTCAAACACATGATCTGGTCCAAAGATTAAACCAGACTTGATAGCAGATGCTGGAAAAACACATCAGCTATGACACAAAAACCTAGACCAGCAGCTGCCGTCTGCCTTCTTTAACTATGGGGATTGCTACCAATCTCCACATGCTTCTCCCTGGTCACATTTCTCTGTAACCACCAAGACAGGGACATCTTAAACTTGATAAAGCCTGACTATAATGAGCCATCCTCAACACCACACTACGTCCTAGATTTAATATAAAAGATAAAAGACACAATGATGCTGGCCTAAAAGGGCCTGCTAGGAACCAGCCTGATTAGCAGAAACATTACAACATAGTGGCCTCATCGAGGGTTGAAGCATTGCTGTTACTTCATTCAGCAAAACTGTATTCAGATATAATAGTTGAATAGCTGGGTTAAGTGCATTGCCTAGGCTATGAACCTGACAAGAGCAACCAGCTGGAGCCTTGAACTGAAGCTCTTTATCATCACATGTGAGAAAAATCTGATACCATGGGAGACAAACTGTCACAACAACAGAGGGACTAAGAAGTTCAGATGGTGAAAATCTTTGCAGGTGTCTTCCGGCTACAGTTCAGGAAGATCCATCTAATTCAACTTGGAAAAGAAACTAAATCCACAAAATTATCTGGGAGACTAAGCAGTGGGTAATCAGAAACTCAACACTATCATCGAAAAAGATGGGAAAACAATGTTAGCAAGAAGATATAATTGGAACACATTAAAGCCCCCTCATGTTGAACTGAGAGGACAATGTGATTCTGCATTCAATTAAGGTATATGCACACCAGGTGACAGTTCAGTTCCTTTCCCATGCCACATGTTGAAAAGGGTCCAGGGAACGTTCAATACATCAATAAACCAAATTTTATCATGTGCATTGACAGACTGATTTAACTGATTCCTGGACTCCACGAACTAGACTGATTGTTACCATTCTCAAGGCCTTAGCAAGTTAAATAGGAAGTCATGGGAGCTGCAGGAAGCTTCAACCACATTTAACAGGAATAATACACCATTATCCTCAAATTCTGCATGTTGCTCTATACTTAAGACAATGTCAAAATTTACAAGTGAAGTCTAGAGGGCTCATTCGGAAGAGCTGTCCATCACATCCTGCAGTCACTAACAGCTCACGGTAAGACAGCTCAAGACACACAAAATTTCAATTACATTTTGGGGAAAAGCCAAGTGTGACATCACATCAACGAAGCTGCTTACTTAAAATCAGCTTTCCTGCCCAATACAGTTTTCAGAAGGCATTAATGTTATGAGAACTTTTAAAAGTAGGGTTTTGAAAGTATTTTTCAAGGGTAGCAATCAGAAAAGCCATTGCATAGCCTACTTAAACATAGAATGCTAAGAGGAAAATCTGTTTTATTGTTAAGTTCACCCGACTCACACTCCAGCCCTGAGCAGTGACTGATAAAATGGAATACGAATCATCATGTTAACATTTTCATTAAGACATCGAATGGAGACCAGCTCCTGCTGACATGGCTACTTAAGATGTGAAGATCTGCATGGGTTTGCAGAAAGGGAGGTGAGCACGCTCTGCCATGTTTGTGTGTCATGTCATGACTCCAGACTCCACAGCAGTGACACAACGGCACCTCAAAACCCACTGTCACAGTGGCCCAATGCTCCTGTGCTTGCTCCCAACTTAAGGTGCAGTCAAAAAGGCCAACGAGAGCACAACAGCAGTCCACAAGCAATAGCTGGGTTCAGAACTCCAGAGAGGGAAAAAACTGCTCTTCCAAATTTCTCTCAATGCTCTCCACAGTGTCGTCGCAGACTTGGTGTTTGGGAAAACATCAAGGGAAGACATGTAGTGAAAAAGAAGCTTTCAGCTCACTGAGCTTAAAGAAACACCTGGACTTGGAGCAGATCTCTGCAGCCGCTCAGCAGATACACACCACATTTGGTTTTGAGTTCCAAGATATGCTTATAAACACCTTGAATACTAACAAACCGTAATTGGAATTCCAGTCCCTTTCTGACTTGTGTTTAAGCTTAGGACTTCTGTCAGCTGGAAAAAAAAGTCATACCTGAGAACAACAGATAGCAGAGCTAATGAAGATGCGCTCTAGCCATTTCAAACAAAGCTGCTGTCTTTAATGGATCTTATAATCACTTCACAGAGAGTTACATTGATTTTTTTTTTTTTTTAATAGTGCCTGGAAAGGAAGAAAGATGTCTTATTTATTTTTCTTACGGGAAGCTATGTCCGGTCTGTATTATATTTCCAATTTCAAGTCAGCATTACAAAATAGACTGCTACATCTCCACGTGAACCAGCAATGAAGCCAGTCGTTGCTGCAAGAAGCTAAAATCTGAGAAATAGCATCAAAACTGAGGAGAGGCTCCAATATTTTCAGTGCATGCTGGCAAAGTACACAGCAGTTGCCCAGCTGTGTTCTTTACAGGTTGTGTACATAAAGACAAAACCAAAATTATGCAAAGGCCTTCCTTAAGTTGACCAGCTCGTGCCATGAGAAGCAAAATTCAGTAGAAAACCGCACAGATTACTGCTTACAGGAGTAAGTTCAAATCCCCTGAATTCAGATAAGGAACATGATGAGAGTCCTTGCAACCAGAAAATTTTCACACTGTTGCTGAAATGTATGCAAAGAGACTGTTAAAAACCATACCGAGCACATACATGTAATTGGCACTGGAGACTTAACTCTTGGTGTATTTTTTCCAAGCACTTTACAAACCAGCACACTCTTCTGCATGCCACTGTTCTACCAACATTCTTGTTGCTATAATGATCAGCAACTGAAGACACCATACTTCAGTCAGCCTAAGAGCAAGTATTTCTTATATATTATTGACAATAATTTTATATTGATGGTTTTCCACATATGTCTGAAGAAATTTAATTGCTGTTGACAGAAGGACTGAACCCTTCTTTCAAGTATCCAGTGGCTTTCAAGAGAAAGGGAGGAAGTCCATAAGCTCACGCTTTCTACTCCCTTTCCCCGCAACAGACTCTTAGGATCAGGTTGTAGAACTGAGATGACTGCTCATCATGGAAAGGGGCGTTAGCCTTGGCAGGGCACAGAGGACACAGCAACTCCACTGCACCGAGCAGCCTGGAGAATGGCTGTGTTATTGTCTGATCTCATCTTTGATCACCCTCATAATGTTATTCTTTTTGCTGGGGGTAAGGGAAAGAGAAAAGGAGTGGAAACTTGCTCTTCACGTACAAATCACAGTACCAGTGATTCTTGGCATGTTTGCAGTCCTGTGTCACACTCTCAAATTCTTCTCCTTAATCTCTCAAAAGAAGTTCAACAAATTTGACATTTCAAACACAGATCACACTGCTATGTTGTCATTGTTAACTTTTACAATTATGATCTATCTATCTATATGCTTCCCTGATCTAAGTCAAAATAGTAAATAAAGCTAATTTCAGACAGTACCTGGAAAGATCAGCATACAATTACATCCAGTCATGGGCAATTCACAATCAGTTAACCTCAAGCAGGCCTAGACTAGGCAACCACCACACTTACGTTGCTTGGTGAAGTACCTACAGTACACAAACCCTTCCCCAGATGATCTTTCAGAAGTTGTCTGTCTGTATTTACATTGCAGAAATGTGACTGACACAGCAAGCGTGTGCTTTGGCATAATTTAACTCCAGGTTCCTCTGCTTAACAAAAACTCAGGCAGGGGGAAATGATGTGCAAAGGTGAACAGAGAAAACATAATTTTTATCAGATGTTTATGAATCTTACCTACTTAGTTCGGGTATCTATAGGAAAGACCAACCTGCTAAATAACAGAACACCAAATACCTCCCCCTTTAAAACCCATTTCTTGAAATCACACCACTCCATGACAGGAGAGTATGATTTGCTATTCTAGGCAGTCTTACATATCCCACTGTACCTCAGTCATTAAAATCAGGCAATTTTTTCTTTCATTGAGTTCATGCCATCCATTTGTTCACCTCAATTTAATGCCATAAGCAGACGCCAAGAGAATGCTAAACTACTCAGAGCTGTTTGTAAATTGAATATATACCTATTTACCAACTACCTTTGTTACATTTGCTGTGCATCTTTCCATATTACAGGAGAATAACCTGCTAACACACTGCAGACTGAGTGCATGGGAAAAAAAAAAGACAAAGAAAAATCCACAAGTGACATTTATCATCTAGGTATGATTTCTCCCTGCATAAAGCTAACAGAATCATAAGCTGCTACTGACACTGAGCCAGCTGAAAATGTGAACTGCGGCAAGGGACATAATGCAGATAAATGTCCCTTCTTTGTGCTTTAAAGAGCTCCATAGGCTCTTTCTCCTAAATCCTTTCATTGATTACACTGTCTAGTAGAATCCAGCATTTCTGCAGAGGCTAAATCTTTCTTGTCGCACATCGAGCTTGCTTTCCCTTCCCTAGCCCCATCAGCTTTCAAGAGAGAGTAGTTATTCTGTTGCAGAATATGGAACCTACATTCAAACACATGCTCTGGGCTATAAACAAAATTACTATGGGCTACAAGTTGTACCTACGCTTACACACAGGGGAATTAGTGCAAACTTCTCATAACTCAAATATGCATTTTTATAACGCAGTACATTGATTACAGTCACTCGTACCACCTCCTTCTAGAGCTAGATTTGTTGCTATTTTAAGGTCTGGTTCTACAAATACGTCTCCTGACACAGTGAAATCATCATAATTTAATCTTCTTTTAGGCATACACATTACAAGAAGGTACAGTATTTGCTAGGCTTCATCTGTATAAAACTAAAGAGGGCTTTTGGCAAAGTAGTTTAGATACAGTTTCTAAGAAAGCAACAATATCATTGGGAGGAAATACTCCTCCACTCTCAAACTCATTTTTCAATGGAGACCAGTGCAATACCATGTACATATGCATGTCCATATGCACAGCCGTGCTCTCTGTTGAGGAAAGAAGAGATACCAACTTTTACAGAGAGCATGTCTAGTCAAGATCTGAGCTGTGGACACTGTAATACTCCCAGTTGCACACAGAGCTTGCTGAAGTGAACGCCAGTATTTCAGTGAATTCTGTGGCACAGGACTGACTTTGTGTGTGCTGGAACAGCAACTCTTTGCTGAAGAAAACCGATTTCTGGGGAACCAATTTGTTAAGTAACGCCGAAGAATATGGTAGAGACGTGGGCGTGCAGTGCTCTGTTTTATCAGTCATTTGAAATTAGTATGAACAGACAGCATTACAAGTTGTCTGGCTGTGCCACAACTGAGAAATTATTCAATGTGTTGTGATTTCTGGAAAGCAGCATTTACTTCAATGGACAGGTAACTGCACCAAAACAAAAGGAGGACATAAGCAGCAGGAAAAGCAGAGCCTCCGTAGCATAGCCTCCCTTGTCAATCAAGGGAAGAAAAAAAATAAGTCATTCTTTTAAAAGTGCTTCAAGCAATTAAATCCTGTTCACTCTGGTGCCAACCAGTGCTTGCTGGTGTCAGCTCTCCTCTACTGCAGCCAGCAGTACTTTTTAGCCTGCAAGTCTCAAGGTCTCATGGTATTAAACTTATAAACGCATTGGCACAAAAAAGGTAATAGATGTTGTCAACAACAGTGACATATCTACCTGAAATAATCCATCTTTTCATTTATATCATATTCATTAGCAAATTCAAATCCAAATGATTTTTCAGTGTGTCATGACACAAAACAGAACTCATAAGCCTACACATTTCTCAGTTAGAGAAAAATTGTTCTCATCAGTGAGTTGCTCAGAAATCTGATAACAACTAAAATAAATACTGTCATTCGACAAGAAAAGAAATACAAGACATACACGTGACAAAATCTTCAACCTTAAATAGAGAGAAGATGTGCTTGTACTGAACAGTGTTCTGGGATCTGGACAGTACACAGACACCTTTGTGCCAGAGGGCCTGCTGCACAAACTTCAGTACAGTGCATCTGAACACCAGCTGGTTACAACACAGTCCCTTTCTTGAGTAGCCATGGTTTAAATGCAAATTTATGTAAATTTGTAAAGCTTTTAATATACATTCTAATACTTCCTTCTTCTGTACTTACATGTACCTGGTGGTACAAGTAAATTTAGCTAAAGCCATCCTCAATATTTTGGCGTTGTGAGGCTAGAGACTCTATGAATTCAGATCAATGATAACCGATTGTTCTTGAAGTGAAGCAAATCAGTTTCAACAATTACAGCTCACAGAAGCTGGTGAATTCACCCTGTCCCTTTTGAGTGCACTTGATAAAGTTTTACTTCTGTTTTCACTTTAAAATAAATTGTTTTGATTATATACATTTGCCTTTTTCCCTTTATTAGGTGAATTGGAGCTATCTAGAACTCATTGCATTTTGAAACTAAAAAAAACCCACAAGACGGTGGATCCCTACCTCAGTATCCCATTGCTCTTCAAAACAATTAAAAATTACTTCTGTTTTGATTTGGATGTTCAATAAATTAAATTAGCACTTTGTTCCACAGGATGCGAGGCCACTGGATAGAGGGAGACTTTTTGCAGACGCAGCTTGTTTGATTTCTAAAGTATTTTAAAATATTCTCTTGCCCAGGAGGTCTGGGATGCAAACTAACTTCTTCTAAAGATATACATTTCACATCAAAGTATTGTGGATGAGAAGTGTATACAACAGTAAAAGCAGGAAAAACGGTTTTGCACTTTTAACCTGGACAAGACAAAATCCCACTCAGTCTCCAAAAAGTGAGGTTACTCGTTTTTTACTTACGAGTTTTGGTATAATGTTCACAGAGACTTCTGTATGCCAGAACTCACTTCTGGACTGTCATTTGGGGAAAGAATTCCTCCAGCAAATCCCAAAGGATGGAAGGAAAAATTGTGGCAAAATTGTGACTAAACAGAAAACACTGAACATTGCAAGAAGCGTCAAATACATACGATCAGGTTTGTACTCTTAATAAATTATGGCTCATCACTTGCCTGCTTTGTTTGGTTCCATTTCTGTCTTCCCTCATTGCCACACAGCTTTGGCTCTTTTCCTTCCTACTCCCCAGTCTAATGCTAAATGTCAGTGATATTTGTTAGCTGAATTGCAGTTCCCAAGGGCAGTCTGGATATAAATTCAGATAAAAAATCCAACCCAAAATAGTAAAAATCTTGCAGAAGTCTAACAGAAGTAACTCTGGTTATTTCAATCACTCTCCTTTCTAATACCATTCACGTTCTTGCAAATTTATATGTTTCCCATTAGTCCACTATTAACATCATCTTTTGTGGAAGTCCCACGCAATCCAGGTTCCTCACAGAATAGCATCAGTCATCATTTTCCATACAACCTTTGGGTTATAAGTAGAATAAACACCGTTTGAGATCTTAGAGACAGGAAAGTCCTAAAGGTAAGGATATTTAGAAACACCACAGACAGGAGAAAAACAGGCCAAGATTTGTGTTTATTATTCAGGTAGCAAAGCTGCAAGCTAGATTTGTATTCTAAATAGAAACAAAGTCCTCATAGTCCTTAACAATCTGACTACAAACACTTTCCAAATCTGATGTACACAAGGATAGTACAAGGGGCTGAGTAAGGGAAGCAGAATCACTCCTTTTAAGAGATACCCACCCCATGCAGGAAACCAGTAAGGATTTTCCTGCAGTAGTTTAGGGCACCTTTGTTATGTACACTTTTTCTTTGATTCATCTTTTCTAGATGGATAATACAATATATGAGCAATGCCAATGCTTTGCCCAATATTGGGTCAAACAAGTAGGCCTGCATGGAGTTTTTATTGAAAATGTCGTTTAATTAAAACGTTTGCATGGTAGCACAAAGATACAAGGCTGACTACAGAGTCTCACGGATACTACAGTTTATTCTGCCTTACTAACCACCTACAATGAGTAGATTAAAGAATGATTGTCATATAAGAACACGTTACTCTCTATTAATACCGTAACTGCCCAAAGCTACATTTCAAAATCAGTAAACAAATAGTTAAGCAAGTGGTATGCTCTTACAGACTCAGAAAATTACATTGTTCATCCTTGTAGACCAGTTTACTTTTGAAATAACAATTAGAAAAATTAGGATAGAAAAGATTGATTGGATCAAATAAATTGATTATTTATTAATTGGTAGAGGACTGAAGAATAGTTTATTTACTATTTTGAGCCTGGGCTGACAATTCAACTATTTAGGTTGGCATATTACTTGTCCATCAAATACACCTTTAAGGAATTTTTCCCATGTTTAGATTTCCAGCTCCCATTTCTCAACCTTTTCCTCTCTATCATGGCAATTTTTCATAAACGAAGTAGTACAGTCCACAAAAACAGAACGAAGCTTTCCAGACTCATTCTTTTTGACTGCATTTTAGGTCATCATTTGAAGGCTATTTGCTACAAATACCTCGAATTTATACGCACATAGCATCTCCCCTTATTTTAACTCGTTCAAATTACTGAACTTTAAATGAGGAATGCGATTTGGGGTGGTCTAGATTTTACCTGAAAAAACACCACTTCTTTTTGAATGCAGACACTGCTCCCTGAACATAGAGTTACTTCATTGTTCAAATATATATTGCAAAGAGAGTCCAGTACATGACTGAGTACTACACTGAACTAACCATTAGAAACAGTTAAATTCCAGTCTAAAAATGGTATTCCATTTCTCATTGCCACATTCCAGATGAAGAGAAGGATTAATTATTAATAGAATGCATTATAAACATTATGATAAATCATTAAATCCTTGTTTAGTTTCTACTCAGGAAAAATGTTCAACTTTAGTAGGATTTCTGATCAAGTATTGACACAGTAAAACCATAGTGAAACTTTCAAATTGAACTACGCACTGACTTTAATTTTGAAAAGTACTGAAAATATCAACCTTGCCCCTCTCCAAGATCTCTGTCACTGTGTTGTCAACAACACTGATGTACTGCGGAACCTGGAGTACAATTAGTGGTATTAAACCAAGGTCAAATTTTTTCAGAGAGATCTCAGTTTAAGCAGAGAGATTGAGAACCTCAGAACACAGCAAGAAGCAGATTCCTGCGCATTAATAGTCTTGTAAAAGTTTTGATAGCATTCCAGATATAAACAGAGAAAAAATATTCTGCTTTATATCTGATTCAGGTCATGTTAGTAGGTTAGTAATTTTGTATGGGAATCCTGAATGGTATCTCCCTGTTCTGCGAGCAGAGGGATTACTTCTTTCATGCTCTACGTTTGAGGAATCTTCATTCACTTGAAAAAGTAGTTCTAGAAACAATGTCTTGCCTAGTACTCTGCCCCCTTATCACATTGCTTTAGAAGTAGAGAAGGAAAGCTGAAGCAGATAAGGATAGCTTCCTAGTACATTTACTTTTCATTAAAGACAGTATTATTCCATTCTATGTGGTAGGCAAAAAAAAAAAATCTGCTTTATTAACAGTCTATAGCACCCTAATGAACTCTGGCAAAACACAGAAGGAAAAGCGGGTCCCTACTGAGTTGTCTGGAGGAGCCAGAGGAACCAAATTAAAAACACAGGCAAGATGTTAACAGGAGAGCTCAGGCAAAAACCTGAGTAGAAAAAAAATTAAAAGCTTATTCTAAAGGGGAGGAGATTTCTATTATTAATAATAATAGGACACTTTCAGTGTGCAGGCTTATCAAACATGTTTTTTCTGCACCATTTGAGTCAGATACCATTGTCTATTACTATAAACATAGTGTCACCACTTAGTTTTGACTAAGTAGCCCCCACTGGCTTGTTTAAACTGGAACATTCCTTTTAAAAGACTCATTTCTTTTTTAGTTACTTTGCATGCAGCGCGAAACAGTGCACCCTCTGCTAAAACATAGAGCTGCACAGGAGGAGGCCAACTGCATAATAATTCTTGAAGAGACTGACAATAGCCAGAATTAAATTATGCCTTCATTTTTCTTATGTGTTTCAATGTGATTTGTCTTAATTGCATGTTTGCAACATGTTAATTATCAGGGCTTGACACTGTACAGTTGGTATTGAGTAGAAGAGTGATTTGACTAGGAAAGTGAAATCTTCTAAATAACTTACATGCACACAAATGTTTGGTTACAAATTAGATTTGTAAGCAAGCAAACTTTACTGCATTACTCACAAATGCAGAATTTCTAAAAACGACCACCATAAATCACCATGTCTCAGATATCCTTTAATTTATCTAGTGGTCCTACAGAAACCCTACAGAAAACCTGCACTACACAAAACCTACCCACCATTACATCAAAGCCAAATGAATAGTTTAACACACAAAATCCACACAGAAACCTCAGAGCTGAGCTGAGACTCTTAACCATACTGTCTTAGAGCCCTACGGTGGCCTACAGCTGGAGCGAGGCCACACACTGAAAGCAGCACCAGGCTTTCCCTCAAGGCAGTGAGGCTGCACCGCTTACAGTAGCTCTGAGTTTGGCTCACTGGGTTCCAGAATGCACCTACCTCCTCCCTGGATGAGATCTCTTTGGGGTGGGTGTGCTAGGCAGGTTGGCAGAAAGTGTTTGCTGTAATTACACAAAAACTTCAGGAGAAGCAGCTGAACAGGTTTTCACTGAACTGCTGTACTAGTTAGATTTGTGCTTCTGGTAGTAACAACTCCTACCAGTTTCAACCCTAAAGATCTGAGATGCAAAAGACAGCATGAATAATTCAGTGAGCGTTGGGTCCTGAACCCACCTTTCCTTTCATAAAGAGAGAAGTAATGCACCTCAGGTATAAAGTTTTACTCTAACAAGGCATAATCTTTCTTTCTCTTTCAGCGCTTTGTTACTAAGTGCTGTGTAGGTGTGAAAAGCCTTATTACCGTGTAATTTTGTTGGGATCAGACTTTCAACTACCTGCTTTGCTTCATATTCATATACACAGAATGATAAAAATCTGTTTTATTTCCTAACAATAGCCAATTTTGCTATAATTATTTTAAAATAGCAAATTTAGGGAGTACTGCCCCAGTTAATTCACATATGGCACCTATCCACACACAAATAAAATACCTTATTATTTATTACCTTTCTCATAATGAACTTTGCGATAAACTGAAAAACTAATTTGTTTTTTGACAATGCCGAACCTTTGAATAGAGAAAATCACAGAGTTGAACACAGAGTGCAGTCCTGTGTGGTAAGTGGTCTCCATAGCAACCAATAGATTTTTATGCTAAGTCTGGCCTTTAAAAACATTTCACGTTTACCACCGAGAAAAAGATGGCCTTGATTTAAAAATGATACAAGAAGTATCTTGAATGTGCATACTTTCTTTTCTCCCTTGCAAATAAAATTAACAGGCGTCCCTTTAACACTAAATCCTCTCAGCACTGTGTGTCATCATTGACGTATGTGTGGGCCTGCTCTAGGCTTAGAATTTTTTTTCTTGCATATCATTGTAAGACATGAAGCCCTTTCCCCCCATTTTCCCCTCCTTGTTTTTCTCTATCCTGAATGAAAATAGAACATCAAGCTCTTATCTCAGTCAGTGATCATGGTGACAGTGAAAATATTATTGCATGCTTATCTATAGCAGTTTCAATCATACAAGCTTATAATAACTTGGAATAATGGAAGAAGTAGTAACTATAGCTGCAACGCCTGCTACAGCCTAATTTACTTTCACTCCACATTCAAGTAACTAAGTCCCTAAAAGAGAGTGTATTTTTAATAAAGATTCCAACTTAAGAATGTGTGTATGTAATTATTGACAACAATATGCTATAAAGAGTTGTACAATTATAAGCATTAGCACCTAATGAGAATTCTGTTTCTAGCACTGGAATTTGAGTAACAGGACATAAGGGTAGATGCACAGAATTATAGCTGAATTAATCATTATATTTTCAGTTCTTGTTACCTGACAATATAGGGTACATGCCTTCAACATTTAATTCAAAGCAGAGCTTGCATGTTCAGGTTATTCCTCTCGGCATGGGCGTGGGATGCCTGCTTTTCGTTGATTAGGAATGCAGCCTTGAGAGCTTTGGATGAGTAGGAGGGGAAGATACAGAGACCATCTGTTGCTATTCCTGTAAAGGTAATTTCAACATGCATTCAGTCATCATCGTGACAGTAATAGCACTTCATACATAGCCTTTCACATCATCAAATGTTTGGTCTTTGTGTTCCATTCCATCTCAACTGCAGCATAAGCATCCCTCTCTCACCACACTGAATGCTTCCTCCACAATTTTCATTTGTTCAAGGAATACTTTCCTCTCCCTGTAACTTAAGAAAGGTCCTCCGCTGAGTCTCAATGAAGAAGGGGGCATCAAACAGTCAAGTTCTGTTTGCCATGAAATAAGACAATGTAACAGAACTTATTATGCGTTGTGTTCCTTCCTCCTATGTGCTATTGAAGTTGTTTCTCCAAAGGTGATCATCAATGCAGCAACAAAAATGAAGAGCCCCCACTGTGAAGGAAACAGGCAACAAAACAGAAGCTAAAAGCTTTTGTGTGAAGAAGCATGGTCCCCAGTGCATCTCTAGGGAAGACAAAAGTTTGCCCCCCTGTAGAAAATAAATGTGCTAATGAACTAACGTAGCAAAGATACGGACAGCACAGCCAGAACAGCACCAGAGAATCCTCAGGTACCATGGTAGGGAAAGGCAGGGTAAACACTGCCTGCCACTCATTTTATTTCTTGCATCAGGATACACCAACCACACTGTACCACTGAGGGGACTAACTAATCACAGCAATGTGCTATGGTATTTCAACGAAATCTCGCTTATGGTGAATGATGTAGCATTAATGTTATCATCATCACTGCCACCCCCTCCCATCCTCTTCCACACAGATGGAGGAACACGGTGCCAGAGTTATGATTAGCATAGTGTTGGAGTTATCAGAAACAACTGAGCAGTTCCTGACAGACCACTTTTCTTATTTAGAAGGGAAATCAGAAAGACATGTACTGCACCTTCATTGCAAAAGGATGAAAGATGCAAGCAGAATGCTCAAAGGGAAGGTCCTATCTGCCAAATGCTTCCCTAGATCCCTGATCTGCAGACACATCTCCACAAAACTAATAACAACCACAGTGAGCCCAAGCAACCTGCTCCAGCCCAAGCAGCATCACAATTTCCCGGGGAGCTGTGCTCTCATAGCCTGCCTTCGTGCCCTGCTTTGAATGCAAAGAGCAAGAATCAACCAGTACTGATACCAAGGGATGCAGCCATATTTCCAACAAGGCGACAGACAAACCTTGGGATACCGCTGCAAAAAGATACCTTAACAGATATAAAACAAAGGAGAAAGATGTTGGTACTGTATAGAATATATCCCACACAATCTCTTTCCTTCACATACTCCTAGAAACTCATCTGTATCATATTAAAAAAAAAAAAAAAAAAAAAAGATTACTCTCTTATCATCTCATATACTCTTAGCATCTCTATACGGATTGTACCAACCTCTCACTTCCTCCAGTTCTCCAAGAGGAAAAGTTTCACATGGCCAATTTTAAAACAAAAAAGAACTACTGTATTCTGAAATATTTACTCCTTTTTCCTATTATTTACAGAGCAAGAAGAGACATACATACCAATCTTCCTCTAAAGCACGAGGATGTGCTCTAATACTGACTGACATAGCTAACCTACTGAGTAAGCCTGGTCTTTGAGGAAAGAGCGAAATGGTTAAAACACCAGAGACTTCCACAGGGCAGCCACAATGACCTTTTTTTCTCATTCCTAACGGGAGATACAGTGAGATCTTTTCTCAGGCATGGTAGCATACCGATCATATTTGAAAGTGGCAAACTTGTCATTTAATAACTGTCAAGCATCTAGGCTTTCACAGTTAATTACAATATAGTATTCATTGTCTTCAGATAAAAAAATGTCAACATAAATTTGAATTGGGGGGTGAGAGGGAGCAAAACATTACGTGGAGTCATTGAATTTCAAAACCTACACACTATGTAGGCAAGACTACAGGTCTGCCAGCTGTCATCCAAAAAAAAAAGTCACTTGGAACTATTTTTGAGATGCCTTATAAAAGCTTCTAAATGGAACCAACTCAGAAGTTCTATTTATTTATGCCACTGTCTCTTCCAGACAGAGAAAATGTGGTTCTTCTAACAAAAACAGTTGATGGTTTTACATAATGAAATATTCTTCACTTCTAGACCCTATTAACTTTTACATATAAACTGTTTTAATGTAGAAGTGTCAGGAATCTGAAAATAATGCCTAGTGACAGCTCTAGGATTAAGCTCTTCTCAGTTAGCTGGAATAGCTAACTTCAATTGTAAATTGCTTTTAAAGAGCAAAGCATATACTGTAAGCCCTCCCGTGCCTCCTACAAACCGAGATCAACAAGGCATCTGGGACCAGTGTGTGCTAGTGATTCATCTTCATTATTTGTCAGCAAGACTGTCCTAATAGGATGTGTCTTTCACTTTGATTAAAATGACCCTCTGAAATCTGGTCTTCATAGAAAGCTGACAAGCAAAGGTAAATTTTGAACTGTCTGGCACTTCTAATTTTGTCTCTGGAAACTGAAAGTGCGGCTAAATACTCCTACATAATGACTCCCTCCATTGGCCTCTCTCTGTGCTTAGCTTCCATGCCATGAAGAACCTGTTCATACCTCTTTGGTGATCAACAATAATAAATGGTCACCTTTGGTCTATGGGACATTATTTTTTTGTTTAATTTTCTGCCTCCATAGCATAATTTCTACTATTACTTGAGTGTATCGGTAATTCAATACTGTAGCTAAATGAAATATTATGGTTAACCTACTTTAAAAAAAAAAACAAAATCACACAAACAAAACCAAACAAAACACAGCAATGACAAGGACAAACAAAAACCAAACAAAAACCAAACAAAAACCAAACAAAAACACCAAACAAAAACACCAAACAAAAACCCCCCTCAACATAGCCACAGATATGACAAACACTTCTCATGCCTTCTAGATGTTTTTAATCTTGTGGGTTTTTTAAGGTATGAGCTGACGGGATACATGATGTTGTCCCAATACTCAGATACGTTACAGTCTTTATTATTAGATTTTGATCATGCTGCCATGATTTATATGTCCTAGGACCTATCATCCTGAATTGGTAACATAAACAAAAGTGACACTTCCTTTAAGGATGTAACATCACAGATCTGATATGAAAGTTGTCAATATAGCCTTTCAGAAGTCTTTTAACTGAAATTTTCTCATTAGACCATAATACATTTCACTTTATTACTATGCTAGATAAAGTTGTGTGCACAATTAGAAAACATTGACAGCACCTTTAGGGGCTAGTATTAGGTATCACATAGACCAAAAGATGCGCTAAGGATAGAGCCCAGGCTTGGAAAGACAGCTGTGGAAAGGAAATGTTGCCAGTAGGAAGACATAAGCTGAGTAAACAGTAATACTAGCTAGAAAATCTGGAGTGGAAAAAAACAAACCAAACAAAAAAAACCTCACACCAGCCCCCTCCCCCCCAAACCAACTCACTAATTTCTTGGTTTTCAACTACCTCTCACAAATTGTTACAGGAAAACAAACAAACAAACAAACAAAAGGGTTGTAACATTTCAGCTAGCTCAAATGAAAAAAAGGAACAAAGATACACAAGAGTTTTCGAGGGGGTTATGCAAACTTCCTCCTCCACAGTTTTGGAAGAGGTAATTGGTAATTTCATTCGTGCTCTACTAAAAACAAGGGGAGAGTTTGGGGATGCTCCAAGACAATGTGATACAGCACATAACATATGTTTAGTCTGAACAGACACGTGCTGTATTCCTTTTCTCACCCTTCTAGTCCCACACCTATACTCTGTCAGCATTAGCCTTAAAAATAAAACTGATGAGACAAAACATTATCCCACAGATTATAATTTACTGTCTCGGCACATGGCAACTAATGGTTTGAATACTAATTCAATACTAGGAGTGTGGAAATACGAGAGAGAAAAAGAGACGAAATAAGAAAGCTCAGGTATCAGCTTTAGTAGGATTTGTCTTCCTAGATAGATCAGTTAAAGCCAGCTTGATACATTTATTCCCCCCTTCCTATTTTTGTGCTAAAAACTTGAGTTGTTCTAATGTGCAAGGCAGTTTCTTGAATATAATTTCATTTTTGAGTCAATTAGAGAGAAATAGTCCATGTGTATCAAATACAAAGTCCCAGATTCCTCAGGTCTATATTAGATAATGACACGTGGTTCCCAGAATCAGGCTTTGTACACCTCAATCTTGTTCCACAGTGGTAATACGTTACCACTCTTCCATAGTGCAGCTTTCCCTGGCAAAGAATTCTGCTCTCAGGCTGTAGTGCTACATAACTACGTAGCATAAAATGCGATTACTGCCAGAAAACAAAGGAAGAAATATTTCCTTCCCTCACCTACACCCTAACCTTGTTGTTCCAGCCTCCATTCTGTGCCTTCCCTTGTGTCCAGCCTTTCAGGATCTGAGCTGAAATAGAGACCACAACCTGCCGTAGGAACACACACAAAACTGCACCAAGGAAGGAGTGAGTACATGAAGAATCAAGCAGAAAAGGGCATAAAATTTCATTTTCTGTGTTTCTTTAATAAAGGCAAAAATCTGATATTAAGCTGGATTTTCATATCTGTTTGCACTCTTCCAGTTCTGAACGAGTGCCAGGATTTGGATACACAGAGTATTCAATGAAATGCTCTACCCCTGCATGGGTTCTAGTTATTTTGTGTGGCCCAGGATATCAAAACCTATCCTGAACACTGTGTAGAATGTTCCTTGTCATAAATCACACCCAGACACTTGGAACAGTAAATCAATACTGTTCCTATCTTCTGCAAAAGGAACAGGAGGCTTACATAACCCGCAGAGCAAAAGGGGAAACCTGCCAGGACTCCCAAACACCAGACTCACCATCCCTGCAAGTTTCTTCATGCAGTAGGAAAAAACAAAACAAAAATATTAAAAAAAAAATTTTTTTAAAGCTATTGTATGTCCTGCTCCTAAAAGCAAAAAGAGAATAAAAAAAGGAATAAAATGTCACTGATTCTTTCCACCTTTACAGATAAACTAAAAGTGCTTGTTCTTGGTGTCACAATCACTCTGCAAAAGTCTACAATGAGATAATAGGCGAAGCAGCAGGACTGACAGTCTCTGAAGTACCCAGTCCTCCTGGAATCTTGCTGGTAAGTTAAACAGAATTGTGTGAATTTGTTTTTCATAAGCTTAAACAAACAAACAAAAAAAGACAAAAAAAACCACCCCGGTGATATTTAGCAACACCAAGGCATTTTTTAATTTAATTTCAATTTCATAAAATTGCTTAGAGGTAAAAAATACCTTTAAAAAACATGAAAGCCCAAGTGTTTTGACAACGTTTTCTAAATGCATTCTTTATTATTATTCTGATTGACTTATTTTGAATTTTTCTTCACTCTTATTAAAGAAGACCTTCAAATAGCAACATTTGTCAAAGGAGAAGTAAAACAATTTAGTAGAGGGCTCATTTAACGCCCCAAATAAGTGAGATTGATTTCAAAATTGCCAAAGAGATTAAATATTCATCATTATCCCACCTCCCAGCACTGACAGGCTGACATAACTTTCTTCTACCTTTCTGCCACAGAACAGCTGGGAACATTAATCTCCAAATTGCGTTAGCAAGAAGGTGGTTGGTCTCCAGCATTGAAAGTACAGAAACAAAAATGTCCTTTACATTTGAGAGGCTGAATCCTATGAGAAATGCTGGCTCTGAGAGCATAGCATGTGAGGGCAGAGACAATTCGTGTTTACTTCAGAACACGGAATCTAAAGCACTAAGTGGACAAGAAAGTCTTTCCATCAAACAGAATGAGCCACACTGGAGTTTGGAAACCAGTTTTCTGGTTTGGGCTCTACCGTTCAAGCATACTGTGAGAATTCGGGCAAATTCTTTCAATGTCTGTTTGCTTCCATTCTGGCCCCCTCCCC
>VWYH01010898.1:700207-712018 GCA_013399365.1 Pampusana beccarii | reverse complement strand
CCCTCCCCCTTTTTTTTTAAAGATGATCCTTCCTTGACAAAACAACTCAAGATATACAGATGAAAAATTCTGTAACAGATTAGATTTTCTGCATTTTGCCTACGATCCAGAGTCTTAAAACCTTCTGTAATTCACAGTTCAGTGAATTATCCTGAAACATAAAAGTCTTTGGGTAAAAACATTTGCATTTAGATACATTTAACCTTACATTAAAACCAAAAGATAATACTTTAATGCTTCTGTCATATTTATTAGCTCTGCTCAAGGTGAGCAAAAGCTCTTGGGAACAGCTGTGCCAGACATTCTTCCCCTTCCCCCATTCACTATTTTTTTCTCTTCTTAAACTACAGGAGTTGAGTTCTAGCACTATTTTTTCATACTAGGTTGTTTTGTTTTTTTTCCTTCTGGCACAAAAATCAGAATGCAGCAAAAACATAAGGGATGAAGGATAAGAGAAGACTGACTACTAAATCTACCATATATTGAGTGAATGAGGGACAAAAGTGATTGTTTAGAGGTATATTCTGACCTATTCTGCCATGAACCTCTACATAATTTTAAACTGAAGATTCTCTCCCAGACTTCAAGCTAATTATTGCTTCTATTTGTGTTCACAGAATCATTTAGGTCAGAAGAGACCTCTTGAGAGCATCTAGTCCAAGCCCAGTGCTCAAGCTGGGTCAAGCTAGTGCACATTGCTCAGAGAAATGTCCAGCTGAGTTTTGAATATCAACAAGGCTGGAGACACCACAATCCCTCTGGGCAAACTATTCCAGTATTTGACAACCCATGCAGTAGAAAAGTGTTTTCTTCTCCCCATTGCCACTTCTATTGCTGGGCACTGCTGAGGAGAGTCTGGTTCCTTCATCTATATTCCCTCTCATCAGGTATTGATATACCTTGATGAGATTTCCCCAAATCTTCTGTTCCCCAGCCTAAAACAGACCTGCTTCTCTGGCTCTCCTCAGAGCAGAGATGCCCCAGTCCCTTAATCATCTTCATGCTGGACTCTCTCCAGTAAGTCTGTCTGCTTGTCTTGGAGAGCCTAGAACTGAACACAGCACTCCAGATGTGGCCTCACCAGCACTGAGGTGAAGGATCACTTTCCTTGACCTGTTGGCAAGGGTCTTCCTAACACAGCCCAAGATGCGGTTGGCCTCCTTTACCCCAAGGGTGCACGGCTGGCTGCCAGCCTGCCATCTATCAGGACTCCAAGGTCCTTCTCTGCAGAGCTGCTTTCCAGCCACTCAGCCCCCAGCATGTTCTGGTGCCTGGGGCTGTTCCTCCTCAGATGCAGGACTTCGCATTTCCCTTTGCTGAACTTCTCAATCAACTGTGTTAGGAAATTGCCATCAATGCACATCACAAATCTAGGTTGCTTGTCCCCTGCTGTGTTGTCCCTCCAGCAGATATTAGGGGATTTAAAGTCCCCCAGGAGGACCAGGGCCCATGAACATGAGCATTCTTCCATGTTTCTGAAGAAGGCCTCAACTACGTCTTCCCGATTAGGAGGGCTGCAGCAGATATCTGCTATGACAACACTCATGTTGGTCTGACTGATAATCTTGACCCATAAACTCTTGGCTGATTCCTGAGCCATCCCAAGGCAGAACTCCATGTGTTCCAGCTGCTCTCTCACATTAAGGGCAACTCCTCCTTCTTGCCTTTTCAGTCTGTCTTTCCCAAGGAGCCTGTATGTGTGCACTGCAGCACCCGGGTTGGGTGAGCTATCCCAGTGTGTCCCAGTGAGGTCACAGCCCCTGTAACCATACACAGACCTCTATTAAAAAATTATTCTTGTTTATTCCTCACACTGCATTTTTTAGCATAGAGGCATTTCAGAGAGGCACCCAAGCACATCACTTCTCCAGAATGAGCACGAGAGCTTACCCCAGAAGGTTGTTCCACAGGCATTTTCTTATTTTCTTCTTCACATGCCTATGCTTGAAGTGATTGCATTACAGCCTTTTTTCTTACTATGTCTCTTCTGTTCCCATCACCCTTGGCTTGCCTACCCCACCCTCAATTTCCTCACTTGTTTTCTCAGAAATCTCTCTCATCATTTCTAGAGTTTGATGGTACATAAAAAGCATGTCTGGTAGTTTCACGGACATAAATATTGAAGGGACAACCAGCTGTGCCTCTGGAGTTAAGAAGAGAGATGAGTCACCAACATCTTGCAGTGCATGAATTATACTGTGCAAGCAAATGGATAATGCTACCACATCACTGTGGCACACTAATGGCAACATTTGTACAAGTGATTCCATCAGCTCCAGGAATCTAGGAAAGAAAGGCCTCAGTCTGAGCCTAATGCTGCAGTATTATATCAGTTATCACTACTAAACTCTTTCTGCATTAGTGAAACCAACTGGTTTGGGTGATAGCAACATCCCAACAAGTGTTTCTTTTAAGAATTGCACTTGTTCGCTGATGCAGCAAATGAAAATACTTAGAACTGCAACCCACTTTCCTGAACTTCTGAGTATCTACCTACAGAATATTGGTGATGCATCTCTCTCTATTTCTGCTGGTGCAGACATGAGCTGTACAGATAATTGTCAGAAGCTTGATATCAAGCTTACGTGTCTTTAAAAAGCTACATCATAACAGGCACTGGGAAACAATCTACAGTGAATACGCAGACACACAGGTTAACTTTATTTCCCTTCACAGGTCTCAGAAAATATTAGAACAGTCTGCTTGTTCCATAATATTTAACAATCTTTGCAAAAGCTTTATGCATGTCAGTACAACATAAGGGAAGGAAAGATGCAATTAAAAAAACAAGTATGAGATTACACAACACCAACTCACTGAGGGGCAACAGATCTATTTAGGAAAAGAGGGTAGAAGTACTGAGGAGAATTATTAGTAAAAAGAAGGAAAAGGGGAACCAAAATTAGAAAAACAAACCTGCGGTAGGAGACAGAGGCATGGAGCATGTCTCCAGCATGGGAAAGGAGCAAGGACAACTTATCAGCAACACAGACTGTCTTCTATGGCTGTGGTATGCCCAGGTCTTACACCTCACCTTCCAAAATACCTTTGTTATAGTAATTTGCTTTTCTTCTATAGATGACAGTTCAGAGTACTGCTAAGATAACACCTACACTAAAAATACCTGATTACCTTTTAGATGATGACTTCATACCCCTTTTTAAAAAGGAGCACTGCCTGTTTCTAGCCTAAGTATTCCTCACTCTTTCCTCGTTTTCCCCTTCTGTTTTCACTATTAGAGATGCTCAGAGTTGTGTCACATGAATCTCATTGGTAAAGTGATTTTTCTGGAGCCTCATTCCTGACTGCACAGAGCACACAATACAATCTTCCACTGAAATTTTTTCTGATCATCAACTACAGTGTATTAACATCCATTATGACTAATTTGTATGTTTGTATCAGCTCAGTAATCAAGGTTAAATTAGCCAGTAGTTTTACTACTGTTGCCAATCCAGCCAGTAAGTCTGAAGTACTATCTTCCACCACTTCCAGAAGTACATTTGCCTCTGATCTAATACCACAAATGACTAATAATTGAACGCTTAACACTTTCTATTCAAGATGCGTTATTGGATGATGATCACCCTCAGGCTTTTCTCAAGCTGCCTATCACCCTTCCTACCTCCTTCCCACCATCTCCCTCGATGGAAGGTATATCTTCCTCACATCTGCTGGCACAACTGTACCTTGAGTCCACTTCCTAAAATGGCTGTTCCAGAATTATTTGGGTTAGCCTGACGTATTGTAAAAGAGATTTTCTATTCTAATCATTTTGACAGAATAACATTAGAGAACATTTACCTTTTCAGTCATGAAAGCCGACCAGATGGGCTAAATCTTGTTAACCTGCCCCAAATTCAGTAAGAACATCATGTCTAACTGCAATCTCACTAGCACCAGTAAACTTTTACATGAACTTACCCTTGCCATCTGCGAGACAAGATGAAAATAAACAAACCCATACAACTTTTCTAGCAGGTTTTTTTTATGATGGACATCAGGCATTTAACTTCTGCATCCCTGTTAAAGACTCAGCTTCCCAATGAAACCAGTAGAGAATGAAACTGGAGAACCAACAAACCATTCTCTATATAGTGAGCCTAACCACAGCATCTGATTTGCACGTCTAGACTTAGAATGAGTACTCAACATAACAGGTATATTTTAGCAGCAGCATGACTTCACCTTTAAACTTAAAAGGAAGCCAGAAACTGTTGGTGGATTGGGTGTACAGAGCAAGGTGCTGGAAATGGGGTGGGGCTGCAGGGACAGTCTCTGTGAGAAGAAACCAGGGGCTGCCCCATGCCTGACACAGCCAGCTCCAGATGGCTCTGCAACAGGCCTAACAGAGGACACAGCTGAGCCCATCAACCAAGCTGGTGATCTCTCTTGTGAAAAACATATAAAAGAAAGGGCAAAAATGCCAGACAAGTGGTGGCGGGGAGGGGAAGTGTGAGAAAATGGCAATGTGAACACCAATGTCAGAGGAAGAAGGGGGAGAAGGTGCTCCAGTAGATATTCCCCTGCAGCCCAGGGAAGAGACCCCATTGGAACAGACACCTACACTGCAGTCTATGGAGGACCCCATGCCAAAGCAGGCAGATATTTCCCTGTAGGAAGCTGCAGCATGTGGAGAGCCCACAGGCAGGGGCTACATCTCATGAAGGAGCCACACCAGAGCAGGGGAGAAGCATGAGGAGGAGGAGAGAAGCAGAGAGGAACTGTTATGGACTGACTGCAACCCCTTGTTCTCCACCCCTTGCACTGGGGGCAGAACAGTTCTTTTAATTTTAGATTTGGATAGCGAGAAGCAAAGACAATTTTAATTGGCAATACACAAAATCAGTCTTCCCCAAGTCCAGCCTGCTTTGCCTTTGATGGCAACTAGTAAGTGATCTCCATGTCTTTATCTTGATCCATCAGTACTTCCATCCTATTTTCTCCCCCTGTCCTGCTAAGGAGGGCAACAGAGAGTGTCTGGGTGGGCAGCTGGCCAAGGCCAACCTACCACTGAACCAAGACTGGCACAGGAAAAATGATGACAATGAAGATGATACAGAATTTGTAATTCAAGCCAACAAAACAAAATATTTGCCGTAGAGCTTAACCTTGACTATATGCATTCAAAGCTATTAAAAAGCATAAACAACATTTTTCACTGCAACCATGCTGCAGATTTACTGTTTCATACAGGAGAATTCAGAGCTTGCTCTTCAGTGGCAACAGTTGTTTGGATAGCTTCATGAACACCATCTCAGCGGAAAGCAATTTTGAAAGTTCTTATTTGAAGGAAATATCTTCCTGGAAAAAATCTTAAGGTTCACTTCTCTTCTAGTCGAAGAAGCCAAAAGCTTAAAAGTCACCAACATGACTAAGACTCACTCTGAGGTATGGAACTTTTTTCAGCAAAGAATTTATATTAAATATATATATATATATATAAAAATAAAAGTCTCTGCTGCAATGGTGGGTGCAAAGAAAACAAGACACGTGAGGCTTGGCTGTTACATAATAAATATTCAGTCACGCTGCTTTGAAACCAGACTAATCCAAAAGACCAGAAGGTTTCCTGGCACATACGGGTACAATGGGGATGGGGGTGAAGAGCAAAACAAAATGCAGAGATATGGCCAAACAATATCACATGACTTAATGCCAATTCTGTCCTTCCTACACTGAATAAGATTAAAAGATGGTAATTTTTTATGTCAGCTAGCAGAAATTTAACTACACAAATTGTTCTACCCAGTTTTGCTAGTAGAGTTCATTGCAGAGCTTTTTGACATACACAGTGGAAGACATTCAAGCTTTTTATTCTATAAGCAGCAGCTCTGCCAGCTGTCCTGTATGAGGAAAACTCTTTCCCAAGTACTCCAGAATGGAGTATTCCAAGCTTGCCAGTCCCAAATTTACCTATTATTTATTCCATTATTTCAAGAGGAAGGTGAAACAAACAAAAAAACCCACCACCACCACAAAACAAAATCCAAATCTAAAAAATTGTCAGAAAAACCCTAAGGTTACTATCCCCTCCTATGTCTTTTTTAAGAGGATGAAACATATTACTATTGCTACATCTACTACATCTAATGTAGCTATACATTTTGAGTTGCACAAGACAAATGATGCCAGGATTTCTATTCACATTTCGAATTCTATACGTATATATTCTACGAAGCCAGATAACACAAAATGGACTTTCAGGGAAGAGAGCCCAATGTCACGCTTAGGAAAGTCTTGCAGGTTCACCCAGAAAAAACAAACAAACAAAAACCACAAAACCAAAAATAACAAACAACAACAACAACCCAAAAAACCCAAACACACACCACTATTCAGATTTTAAAGCAATCTTCTTCGCTTGAGCAGAAAAGACTTTTTCCTGGTATTCTCCTAGCCTGGAAGGTTTACCTTTTACAGATGTTAAAATGTAGGAAAAAGAAGGGCAACTCCATTTCTTCACACACAGAGTCATCTGTTCCTTCCCCCTGTTCCCTGAAGGGCGTGAATAAGTCTGATAATAGGAAAGAGCAGAATTTATTGAAGAGATCTAATGAGAATGAAGAGACTGCTAAGAGGGTCAAAGGTTATGTTCAGAGCAACCCTTAAAAAGAGTAGGTATTAAAATCTTCAGATATTAATCCAACCTGTGACCCTAGCCACCAGTTAAAATATCAAAAGGTATTGCAACATTAACCACCAGACATTTTAGAACAGTTCAAACAGCCTGTGCAAGTCTAATTAAATCTGCCCCCAAATCTGTCACAAAGTGCAGAAAAATAAGATGGGAAAAATCATCATGACTCAAAACTAAGAGGTAGGTGGGATGAGAATACCGACGCTGGCATTTATTATGGAAAAGGATTATTACAGTCAGCCCCAGCAAACAATCATTCCTCAATCTGCGTAGGGATGAGCTTTTCATTTTCAGTATGTTAAACTTTTAATGCCAAGAAACACTCCTAGCCTGAAAAGTATTTTGTGCCTATTTTGTTTCAAGTCGTTCCACCAGGCAAATGGGTGCGTTTGCACTCCAGTACACAGCTTGGTTCTAGTTGTTTTTTGTTTTGGTATTCTCCTTGTCTAAAGTAAAGGTCTTAAACTGGTTTTAAAAAAGAACGGAGCATTAAAAAAGAGCTAGTTATTTTGAACAGAAGCAATCAAACACCTTAGTTTATGTAAAGTTACAATTTACTGTTCCTAATCTAGTCAAGGAATACAAATCTTCCATTTCTCTGCTCATAATTCATTCTAAGACACATTATTAAAAGCAATAACATTACCAGCATAATTAGGCACCAGTGTATTAAACTCAGCCAGAGTCAGTAGTTTTCAGAATTCAGAGCAGTGATGCCAGCCAAAAGGACCTGCTACAATAGCATGCACTGCACCCAGCCGCAATCTGATCAGCAAGCTTCCCATATGATAAGAGCAATACTTAAACTATATTATTAGAAAGCACCACAATCCTGCACAGCTCACACAGATCCTGTAGAAATACTGACCTTCAGAAACAGAAAGAAAATCAGATGCAAGTTACACTATCCTTTCTCCCTACCAATGTTCTTATATATTTATATATTGGAAAAAAAAAAAAATCTATTCTTTTACATTGGTATTTTCATGCTAGCTTTGCAGTACTGGAATACTGTTGACGTAATATTCAGTGCACTTCTGATCTACTTAATGTCTGACACACAATTTTCCAAGTTTACCTCGTTTTGGACATACTAGGCATTTCAGTCTTAGCTTTGCTCTTCTCTAGTATAAAATAATAACGTGTGTGTTTCCATTTGGGCGTATAAAGATGCTAGAAGCCAATCAGAGGTCATGAATATGAAAAAAAGTTAATATAGTGAATGACTGAAACTTGATTAATTGCTCCAAAAGTTAGAATGAGTGCATTACCGAATGAATTTTACAACAAAGCCAATTTTCAAACCACAACAATTTGTCTCAAAACTTATAATTTCTTGATGTGAAAACATTATTTCAAACATTTTTTCCTCTAAAAGTATGAGATATTAAAAAAACAACAAAAAACCCCCAAACAAACTCAAACTAACACCCCAACACACACAAAATAAACCCACAACCCCACAAGAACACACTGACACTTAAATATTTTTCCTTGTAAGTCCTAGCCCTGCCCAGTTGCCAACTGCATAGCATTTTTGTGTCATTGGTTTCAATATCAGCAGTAGGCCATTACACTAAAAGAAAATGCTGCGGGTTTACATACTGACCTGTACCACTTATCTTCCTTACTTATGAGTTGTTCTGAGCTAGAGTACCTTTTTAAAAAGATAAAAAATTCTTTAAAAATATACAAATATTGGGAAATAGTGCTAAGTATTACCCTCTTGACTTTCTTCCTTTGAGGAAGACAGAATTAAATCTCTCCAAACGCAAGTTACTGTCTTTCCTGTTGAATTTATTTGATTACCAGTAAACCTTAGATCCAGCAGGATGTAAAAGAGATGAAAAGCAACATTAGCTGATCTATATCAAATCCACTCTCCTTTTATCAAGCAGCTCTAAAAACTTACTAGTGCTATGCTATGGAAAGAATACAGTGTGTTTCTACAACATGCTTTCATTATTCATTGACACAATTCACGCCTTTAACATGGTGCTTTAACATTCTCCAGGCATAGGTGAAGCAAATATTGGGATGGTTACGTATTCTTTTAGACGGAATGCAGTTCAAGCAGTGACACTAATTTAGTATTGACTGCCTTCTGACTGAACTTAGTAATTTCATTACTAAAATAAAGGTGTCAGTATGCTTTAAAAAATTACATACTTTTCACAAGAGAACATGAAAAACGTTACCAAGACTGGCTCTTCTAACAGGATTTTAAAATGTGACCCTGAACAGAAAGTTCCTTTAAATTAAGATGTAACAATTCTGAAGCTGCAATTGCTTCAAAAAAGAGCCAAATATCTTAAGGAAGAGATCTTTTGGGTTATCCAGCACAGTTTCTGAGCCAAACATCGGGAAGTCCACGTAATATTTCCCATACTGCTACATTTTCATGTCTGCTGAGCTATTGCCATAATACTTTATTAGATAAACTCTGCTACTGTCTGATCATACATAACAACAAAACATATATCTTAATTGCTAAGGTGAATTTGATCCCTTAACTTCAACCAACAGTTCCTCACTGTACTTTTAGTATCAAGTTTAACACTCATTTCTCCTTTATTATATATTTCCCTTCTAATTGTTTTTGTATGGAGACATATGGGTGTCTCCTAAAAAAAACCTGAAGGAGCGCTTCCAAATTTCAGCTAGAGCTAAGACACAACGCAGTTTGACCTCCTGGCCTAGCAGGAAACAGGATTGGTAGGGACACAGACTTGTATGAGGTTACCTGCAGGTGGGTATGTATCCCGCTGCCTTTATCTGTGCTCCCCCTTAAAACTCCTGCCAGTTGCATCAGCCAGCAGTTCTGCTAAACTCTAGCCGAAAAACACACACGTGGGTCTCTGAGAAAACTTTAAGAGAATATTGATTCTATTGCGGGAATTCACTATGTCACTTAACGCAGGCATCCCTTTCAGCACACCTCATTCCAAACTTTTCCCACTATTTTGCTGTTTTCCGCACCACAGGAGCACAAAAGCTCTGAGAGAGACTGTGCCAGATGATGCAACACCTATCACGGAAAAGGCAGGAAATTACATGACTGTTTACAGCCCGAGACAGCTGAGGCACAGATTTTTAAAAGTCCATGGAGTTGCATCCAATGCGCAGCTCTTCAGCCTAAGCCCAGGAGGTTGCAGTTGTTGAGCACCAACTCCAGTGCACACGTATGACTCGCAGGTCTTATATCGCAGCACTCGCAAAGCAATCCCAGTGTCACACACCAGGCAGGGCTGCCTTGGCAGGGCCAGTCCTAGCACTGGCTCATGTCATAAAAAACACCTTCTTGGTATGTAAAATAATACCCCATATTCTGACTATACTTTCGTGGGTTTCTATGTGCATTGTAACTCAGAACATACTAAACATCTTGTGCTTACCGCCAGACCTACACATTCAGCCAAGAATTTGAAAGTCAAGGCATGTTAGTTATAATAATAAGGTGCTTTAAGTAGGGGCTAGCTGTCATCTGGAAACCTGACTGCATTCAGTAGCAGCCCTGTGAAATTTGTAAATATGCAGCTGATGATCAAAAGACAGGACAGTGAACAGAGACTAGGCAAGTCCTAGTGAACAGCCATGCAAATTCTATAGTGACTTGACTTCTACATACTCACTAAATACTGTCAAGACTCAGTTACTCTGTCATTTCAGGAACTCTGCACCTGAAGAATTTACTGTGCTATAAGGAATGGTATCCACACAAACACATGATCGCGTCAATCAGCATCTAACATCTGCCATATCACAACATTCCAGCGTTGTAATAATTATCCCTATCAACTAACAGTTTCTAAAGCTATTAATAAACTTTAATGAACAAAAACTTGGAGTTCTTCTATTTTGGGCAACATAGTCTAAAAGGTCAAGTAGAAAGATTTCCTTTTTTTTTTAGTTTAAATGTAAATAAGGAAATTGTTTAGCAAATTTAAAAACAAACACACACTCACTATTGAAATTGTGGCATTTTTTATGGACCAGTAACATCTTTTTAATGGTGACAGATAAACACATACAAGATTAATTTACTATGCTACGTAGTAATATATGGAAATTGAATTAATCTATTCTAATTAGTCTTTAACTTATATTTAGCTGTCCTATTCATTTGTAAGCTGATGAAATATTATCCAAACGTTGAATGCTTCTTTGGTGGATGTTTTGGCTAAATAGCTGAGGATACTATAGCACAGAATCATATCATATACCCTGTTTACTACAGCCCAAAGACAAAATTACAGGTCCTGCTATTTCAGCTATTTGGAATTCCTGTGCTCAGGAATTTTCCCATGGCTGTTTTCAACACAGAGAGGTTTAAAAGACAGTCTTGAGCAAGTTAGCCATACGTTACTTTGCACTTCACTACCCAGGGTCTAAGACTGGCACAAGAGGTTAAAGTATCTCCACACTATCACCGCGAAGATGAAACCTGAAGGGAAATGCAAGAATCAAAACCACACATGAATTTCATAAATTTGAGAAAATACAAGTTCTTCATTTTCCTGATGAGTATTTAGTTGGCTGTCTACATCTCCAATCATGTTAATGGTCCTCCACACAGGAATGCAGTAGTTTAATGCAAATTTTGCACAATGCAGGGAGGCAGAGTTTGCAGAAAATTAATAAGAACTAACCAAAGAAGTGAATGCAAAGTGTCTTTTTTTTTAAAATTACTTTAAGCTACTGTGTGTGGACTCCCTCATTCAGAAATAAAATTACTTTGATTCATGCCTGAGTTTGGGCCAAATTCTGAGGAAAGCAGGCACATTGATTTATTAGAAGTCTACTATAACAACAGCACCCTCACACTTAGGCAATTTGGGTCAGCTATCCTAAGCAAATTAATGTAGTTGAAACCAGAGATTCGTGTTCTTCTATCACTTGCCAGATACGTTATTCTTCAAGTTCTCACAAACTCATACACAAATACATTAAGTGCAAATGCCACTCCAGTCTTCAAAAAGGGTAAGAAGGAGGACCTGGGTAACTACAGACCGGTCAGCCTCACCTCAATCCCTGGGAAACTGATGGAACACCTTATCCTTGGTGCCATCTCAAGGCATATCAAGGATAAGAGGGTTATTAGGGGCAGTCAACATGGCTTCACCAAGGGGAAGTCGTGCTTGACCAACCTCATAGCCTTTTATGAGGAAATA
>VWYH01010898.1:548598-699378 GCA_013399365.1 Pampusana beccarii | reverse complement strand
TCTTCTCAGTGAGGGTGACGGAACACTGGAACAGGCTGCCCAGGGAGGTCGTGGAGTCTCCTTCTCTGGAGACATTCAAAACCCGCCTGGACGCCTTCCTGTGTAACCTCACCTAGGTGTCCTGCTCCGGCAGGGGGATTGGACTAGATGATCTTTTGAGGTCCCTTCCAATCCCTAACATTCTGTGATTCTGTGATTCTGTGCTGAAAATTACACATAACAGGCAGAGGTAAAAGCATGTTCTGAGACACTTCAGACAGATTAGTATCAATTCTCCTTCATGTTCATACTGGAATCAAGATTCAGCCTTAGCAATGGAAGAAGATAGCACTTCTGTAACATTTTTCTGCTTCATGTGCTTTTATTGTGGATCAGCTGTGGTCTGTAATCTTTCAGAAGTATTTCACACATGCAATGTACCTCACTTTTTTACGGAGCTATGTGGGTATTAATACTGAGGCCAGCAACAGAGAAATGCAAGCTGGCTACATTCTTCACCCTGTGTGTCAAGCCAATCTATAACATGCAAAGTCAGCAAAACAACAGTTTCATTAGATGTACACAGTCTATATTCTATAATTTCACACGTAGTTACCTAATTCTAAAATATAAAGTCTTATATAGAAGGAAACAAGTCTTAGCTGTGAATAAGCATTATACATTGGTTTTGAAAACTAACAATGGCATATTCTGAATCACAGTTTATAAAAGCAAGACTGAACAAGAGGTCAGAATTAATCAATATAAACAATTTGCAATATACACATTCAAATCAGAAATGACAAGAAAAGCAGAAATAGTCAGGGAGGTAAAGCCACAGTGTTCATACTGTGGCCCACAAAGGAACTGTGAATGCAACATCTATTCAATTCAAACCTTAGTTATTCTACAAATTATATAATAAATAGATCTATTGTGAACCAAATCTCTTTCTTAACTAACTAACTATACAGCTTGGCACTTTCCATGGGAGGAGCTTGGAATCATGATATACCCAAGTTTCCAAAGGACTTGTGCATTTGACATACGACCCAAAGCAAGGAACAGTGTAGAAATTTGAATTATTTTTATTCTGTTATACTCTCATACTGCTATAAAGCTCTAACAATAGACAAATAAACAAATACGCTAGATATTGCACACAACTTCCATGTTCAAGAAGTGCAGTCTACAAGACAAGAAGCAAATGATCATGGAGTTCAAAGATCAACAAAACAACAGATTGCTCCTTTTAATAAGCAGTACTCCTGGTTCTGTGAGAAAATGTTACCTTTTTATTTTTAGGCATCCTGACAGAGAACCTAAGAGGCTATTTGAAAAGTGATGATAAGGTAGCTTTGTGGATAATTACAGGAAGTACCTTCCAAGCATAAGAGAAACCCCAGGAGAAAGCAGAAAGGTGCTTGTGTAGGAATGAACAAGACAGATGAGCAGCACCAGCCAACAGATGCCTCAAAAACAAATTAAATATTGTAGATAGGGAAGCAGATTGCCCTGAAGGTCTCAAAAGCAACAACTAACTTGTATGCAATGGAATTTCATTGGGGGAGGAAATCAGGAAAAGTATTCAAGAATTGGTGCTACCAAGGAAATAAAGTGTCACTTTTCAAGGAATTACTATTTTGGCTGTACAAAATTCCATAACAGTATCGTGCAGCTTTTCCCCTCCACACATCTCACTTCTGTAAGAGGCTTAGAAAAGGGAGATAGTCATGAGTCACTCGCTTTCTTCATTGGACTCAAATCTTTATGATCTAAAATAGAGATAAATGGAGGAAGGCTGAAAGTAAAGAATCCTCTTCCTGCCTTTAATGACAGCAGTTAGGACCCTTCAACAGTTCAAGGAGCTGCAGCCTCCAAAATGCACTTCCACACTCACTTGGCTTGACAGGGTATGGTTTTTTAAAAAAAAAAAAAAAGTGAGAAAACTTAGTGAGACATTAAATCCTCTGAAGTTCCGCAGTGGCTGAAAGCCGAAAACAGCAATAGCCATTGCTTTCACACCTGTAGCACTTCCATTACAACAAGAAGCACATATTACAGCAGAAAATGTCTGTGTTGAGTTGCAGTGTGGTCGACATGAGTAAGAAACCAAAGGTAAATACATGTGGCAAAGAACTCCTCACGAAAGAAACGCTGTAAGATAAGACCTTAGCCATTAATATGTTACCCAAATTCCAACTAAGTTAGAGTCTAAGCCTACAGTGGGTCAATATTTATTACTCCAAACCTTGCAATACACCAACTAATTACACGTAAGTAACCAATTAACTTAGCTAGGGCTTGAGGAAAGTTTGGGATTTTTTTTGTTTGGGGTGTTTGTTGTGGGTTTTGTCATTGTTTTGTTGGGTTTCTTCTTTTTCTTTACATCATTTTAAATTAATTGAAACTACTACTTTAATTAGTTGCCATTACTATCTTTATATTTTGTTTTCCCTGAGACCAGTGGCACTGATGCAAGAAATACTTGAGGTACCAACAGCAGACACAATCCTTTTCCAGAAAACGGGCAGAGGGCATGGAATACATCTGCAAATGCATCGTGGGACATGGCAGTTTGTGCCCACTCCCCAAGAAATTAATGTCTGAGAAAGAACATTTGAAAGCTAAAAGACCTGCCACTATGCTCTGCATCCCACAGCTGCAGAGAGATGCATTGCTCAGATTACCTCTGGGTTTTCCTGCCAAGAAATTCTGGACACAAATTCCTTAAGAACTTTTAAAGTATTGGCAGACTTGATCTATTTTGGTTTGGTCTTATTTTTCCTTAACAACCATATTTTACATTGCTACCCTTAGAAAATGGTCTAGCAGCCATGCGTCCAGATGGGAATAACATTAATTAATACACTTTTTTTTGTTTATCAGTAGAACATTCTTATCTTAATGCCAAAAGATTTCAGGACAAAATATATATTTACAAAGAACTAATTATCCCTAAAGTATACAAAGGAAATTAAGAGGTACCAGGAGTTTCAGTACTACCAGCCTGGTGAAAAAAAGTGGTCATAATATTCTCTCTTGCTTAACAACTCACAAGGAAGCACTCACAGCAGTAGCCTTTTTCTCATAGATTGATAGCGTCCAGTTTCCACCATTTCTTAATGTGACCAATGTGAAAGTACCTGTGCTGGAGTCTTAATTGCTTTGCTTCAAAGCTGATAAAAAATCTGGAAGCTCACTGTTCCTAAAATTTTGCCAGAATTTTTTTGGCACAGATGGGCTAGACATGACATGACTGATCGATCATCATTACTGCTAAATAAAAAAAGGGCCATTTCATTTAAAAATTAATTCTAAACTCTCTTTACTGGAGTTCCAAACTCTTGACTCTCTTTATGGTTTGTGGTGGGGGTTTTTATTATTTTCATTTTACCTTCATGATGCTTCATTTTACCCCTAACTTTCCAGAAGGAGAGGATCAAAATTCACCCAGCCAAAAATACTTTGAAAGTTTGGAAAATAGGTTCAAATAAACATGCAGTTATTAACCCACAAAACAAACATATATTCAGAGTTTTGCTGTGCTGATCACTAACCATCCTAACAGCGTGACTAGAACACTCAGAAGTGAAAAGACCAAAAGGGAAAAATCAGGGTCCATAGCTAGTTAAAAGTTTAGGGAATAATTCCAAACACCTGAGATAGCACTAAACCACCCTCTGGAACCAGCCTTCTTCCCTTAACACTGATTACGGATGCTGATAGAGCAGGATAGGTGAATAATCCCAAATGTGCCTATTCTTACATATGTAATTCTTGAGCCATAGGTGTTTTGACATTCACATTTCCCCATTTCTATATTGAAGACATGCTTCTATGAATAAAATACTTTGGATTTAATAAGAGAGTCTAAATTCACGTTCTATCTATGCTGGAACTGATTATCTTCAAACACACATAATAAGCCAGAACTAAACACAGAGAGATTTACTTACACTTTGTTGAAACTTGCTTTCTTTTATCCCTCAAGATAAAGATAAACGCACTTTTTTTGCACAGTTTTTTGCCACTTCTACACTGTTCTGAAATGCACACTATCAGTTTCAAATCCCTCTGCTGTCTCCGTTTTCAAGTCTTGGCAGTTAGGAATATATGAATTACCAAATGCTACATAACCACTGAATACTTTGGGTCCAGATTCTTGGATGCATTCCAGCTGCTTTGCATTTTTGTAACTTGTTACTCCTGGTGTCTGGTCCCCTGGAATTTCCTCTTTTGTAAGGAGAATCTTTCAGTGGTAGAAAATGACTGTTGGCAAGAGACACCTAGGACTGTCCATATAATGGATTTTCCTTTTCACAGCCAATGTGGAAAAATACATAAAAACAGATATCTACATATTTCGTTCTAGATTCTAGTGGGTCTCCCTGAGCACTTGTTTCTGCAAAGCAGAACAATGTGGGTGCCTCCACTGCATCAGGATCAGGCATTTTCCACCATAGTAAGGTACACAAACTCCCCCAAGACACATGAAAGAACTGAACTTGCTTCCTTGCTGTGTGTTTTATTTGCTGCGTACACCAAGGGTAGTATTGTCACTGAGCACTCTCTTCAAAGATTGTTCACCGAAACTGTTGACAGATGCAAATAAATAGTCCACCCTGAACTAGTTAGGAATGTGAGAAACTGCGATAGCTTCCTCGTATCAAAGTAATATGCATGCAAATGTAACTCTGACCCGAGGATATGCTAACATGATAACAACATGAGAAATGGCAGAAATGAGCAACATGATTTAATAACAGACCAGGGGTACCAGCTTAATGGACTTGGACTTAATGGACCTGGGCAATCATATCCCAACTACCAAAAAAAGGTGTGTAAAAAAAAAAAAAAAGAAAAGAAAAAAATCAGCAAAATGGTAGAGAGAAAGAATTTGGAAGAAGAAAAAGGGGGGAAATTACTATAAAAGATAGCAAAATCATTCTGTCAGAATTGAGCACAGTACCTCTCAAGCAGTCATGTGCTTGCCTCACCAGAGTCTGCACAGGCCCGCAGAAGTGCTGCTTCCATCACGCCAGCCTCTGACTTACCTGGGGAGTCACAAGCAAGCAGACATAATTTCCCTTGCATCAGTCAGGGAATACTTGGAGCACTCTACCCAACGTCAGCATGGAAACACCTCACCTTTTCCTCTCTTACAGAAAATATTTGCAAAATCTGACAAAACCAGGTCAAATTCACCATGTTGCAATGATTTCAACCTGTATTTTTAGCAAACTTATTGTTCAACAAAAACAAAAAATTAACTACTCTACATACACTTATCCTTTTATAATTCTCAGTGCATGAAGCCTTCTACAGAAAATGTATAGGCTTTGTTACAAAGGAAATTTCGGAAAGCTTTTTTCACGGTCTTTCTAAGGATATTGTTTGTCCCACTCCTTAAAAAGACAGCTCCTTATGATGAGGGAGAGGAAATGGATTGCCAATTATATGTTTAGCAGCAGGCCTGTCACAGACAACAGCACCATTCTCAAAATATTGACACCAAACCCATCTCAAAAGGAAACATTTTCTACTAGGATAAGCACTCGGAAGAACCCAGGGACTGATCTGAACATGGATATAACATTCTAAACATCTGAGATTCACAAAAAGCAGGCTTTTAAATCTCATCTTGCTCTCCCATTTGACCTTTTTAGCTTTCTCGTCTGGAAAAAACCCTTTAGTCTGAATGAATTGATCTTCACTCATTCTAGACCCGTCTGATTTTAGGTAACTGTAACTCTTCCATTTTCTTCCAGGAAGGTAATTTCCAGTTTGCTGCACAGTTTAGGCACTTTAAAGCTTACATGAGCCTACGTCAACACTATCAGCAGAAGGGCCACCCACAGACGTTTCGTCCCCACTCCGTATTGCCACCTCTCTTCTGGCACTCGCATTCAAGTGAGTGGGATCTGGGAGCTCTCATCAAGTAAACAACTCAGGATATTTGTCAGGTTAGTTTTCAAATCCAGATCAACTCCCAGATCTCGCTCGTTCCACAGCTCCACAAATATCTGGTTCTGTACAAAGAAGGGGCTGTATGGGGCATAAACTGCCAGTTTATGTCAACTTAGAGGATATGAGAAACCAAGAATCAAGAATTGCCCTAACAGCAAGGCACTTAAAAAACCCACCACCACCACCACAACACAACCCGCACACACAGCTACCACCACCAACACACATAAAACACTTAAAACCCACAATTATTCTCATGCGATTTTGAAACTTATTTCTACCGATTAAAGACATTTGAACTAGTGAGGCTTCAACAAAACAGCGAACTGCTTAGTCTGCAATTACCTCTTCATTCTAAAAGCCTTTCTTGGGTGTGTATTAGCAAGAAGGCAGCAATGGCAAGTTTGCATCAATTTCTTGTTGATAGCTTTGCATTAAATTAGCTGGATTTACTGCACTGTAAGGCTGAAATAATCATAACTAGGACAAACAGCAGCTCTTCTTGCCTACGTTAAAGGTTTGCATTAGTACAGCTATTACCACTGGCTTCGTATTAGTAGAGCGACACTAAACACCAAAGCCCAAGTGAAGTGATATTCAAGATGTACGCCTAAGCTTCAAATGAAATCCATTTTCTCTGTTAATCAAAGGCTTTTCAAGCATTCCTACTTACATGATATCTAGAGATCTTTAAGACCCGATTTTCAAATGTTTGACACTTAACAGTTTTACAGAGAAAAGGTGAACAGACTTAAGAGGAGAAAACCAATTATTGGAAACTTTTTTTTTTTTTGCCTAGAGATTTAAGTTTCACCTCAAGAATAATATTCTCATTCAGGAATACTGTTTAATACCACTATATTTAACTGGTTTGGGTTATTTTAATACATATGTGGTTACATAATCAAACCAGAAGCTAAGCATCTTCTCAGCAAAGACATTCTCATATATAACCTAGTCCTACATTTCGTAGAACTTAACCATACAGTGTACAAAACCAGCCACTCACAAAAAATAAACTGGTGCAGCAGAACAAAACCCTGAAGAATTCTTAAATATTTTATATTTTCCACCAGATCTTGAAGAATATCAGATGGAGAGACCATAAATAGCAAACTTCAGTTTATATAGACTTGTTCCAAAAGCCACAGATGACCTCTGTTCTAACTCACCACAACGGAACTGAAGGCCTTGCCATCGGGGATTTGTACCAGGATATACTGAGAGCACTCACAAGAATTGCCCGTAATACTTCTCTCTGGAAAAAGTGTTTCCTTATCTGAGCAATAGGTCTCAATGGTAGGTAAAAAAATAATAAAGTTGAATTCTGTTTGCACAAGCAATTCCAGCAATCTGTTTCTAAATGTGTGGGGAAGAGTTCCCAGATCCATCCAGGCTTTGTGCGGCTCTTGCCATAAATCACAGCAGACCTACAATCCCTCTCACCTATGTATGGCTGCTACAGATATGTTGAACAGGCTACACGCATCCTCACCTTTTTTCCTCTTTCAGTTGCTGGATATCATCTACAAGAATCCTTATTTAAAAAGGAAATCCTTGGTCTTCGGATCCAGGTATATCTCCCAAACAGAAATATTGGTAACATCGCTCAGAGAAGGAGATGCCAACAGAGAGTCAGTTACTCAAGGGTGTAAAGGGAGGCAGCAAGTAAAATGTTCCAGTCAAGTCCTGAGGGAGAATTTGGGATAGTCTGAATCTTACACATCTTAGTACTCCAACACATTCCAAAGAGTAGCCTCTCATACTACTACGCAAAATACGCAAACCCAGACATTTTCATACTCTACCACTACATCAGCAAAAGCTCATGCTGTATGGCTCCTTACGGTAACATTAAAAATACACAAATCCCTAAAATACAATACCCCTTCTGTACTTCTATTCCACAATTAAAACAAAGCTTATTCAACTGAATTTTTACAAAGTAACTTCACAGAAACAGATGCTACTTCATACAAAGTGAAAAAAAGTTTCTTCACAATACCCTTAAGTGAGACATCACCTCTTCTAAGGCAACAACAGCATCATGCATTAGAACAGTGTAAAGTCTAACTTTCAGTCAAAACTGGTTATTAAATCTCTATTTCCAACCAAATACATTTTTAACCAGTCTTTCCTTTCTAGGTACTAACCTAAAGGAAAAAACTGTCTCCCACTCAAAGCAAATGCTGTAGCCTTTTACTAGTGCTAATAGATGTTCTACTGAAGAATGCCAGCCATGACTCAACACTTGCTTCCTCCAAACAGTAGATCTTAAGCTTTGGCATTTGAGAATCCCTGCAGTCCTTAAGCTGTAATTTTCCCCCAACCCACCCCCCGCCTTTGTTTCCCTGTGTTTTAAAGTGCAAAAATAATATTCTCCTAGCAGCAGCAGCTTTCAGATGGAGTTGGGCCTTTAAGAAAAACATCAACCGGGACACACAATAAGAAAGAAAAGATTAAGAAAAAAAAAAAGAAGAAACAGGAGCTGGCAGAAAACAAAACACAAGCTAGACAGCATTGTTTCTGCAACTAATATTTGAACTCTCTTACAGCTATACAAAGGAGAGTAACAAGCAACCTACAAGAATTACAGTACCAGTAAACTCACAGAAGTCATATTTCATAGTGGGAGCCTCACAACCAGCTCCAGCCTTCTCAGCAAGGCACTGCCAGATCCCTCACACTGAGCTGAAAGGAATTTCTGTGTTTTAAAATACCCAAGTGTGAAAAGCAAGCTATAATATTTATTTGCCCTTTAAACAACAAATATGCATGAAATAACAGGCTACACGTACACAGAGATAAATGTGTATCAGGATGGTACCAGCTATGCCTTTCCCGTCATAAGCTAAACAGGGAAAGGCACTTCAAGAACCTGCCTAGAAAAGAAAAAAGAGCCCATCTTCGGTCCCAGCGTCCAAGCAGAGATAAGAAAACCAGTAATTCTCACTACTTGCTTGACATAAATCACAAAAAGTCAGCCGATTAGATCTAGCCAAAATTCAGGCATCCTGCAGATGCAGAAATAAATAGAGAAGAGCCATTTTCCAGAGGTTCAGAGTGCTGCCACTGCAGGGAGGCCGGGCTCAGCCCAGCTGCCCGCCTTGCTCAGTGCCGTTACAGAGACCTTTGTCATCAGAGCTCGGAAATTTAGGACAACGCATATAGTCATGTCAGCTCTCTTTATTAAGGTCCTTCCAGAGATTTGTTTGACACTATATATTTTCATCAGATCAAAGCATCTTATATATATGTTACGCAAAGTAGAGAGCATGCTGTACTTTCCCCCCTTCTCTGAAAGCCTGAAACAAAGCATTGAGAACCAAGGTATGAGCCGTTTATCTGTCAAATAAAGATCAAGGATGATTAAGAGCCTCTGGCAAATAAAGATCAAGGATAGTTAAGGGCCTCTGGCAAAGCTGATGGTGCAGTCTGTCCCCATACAGCTTTAAAAAGGATTGATACAGAGCCCCTTACTGCTATTACAACACAGAATTTTTTGAAAGTTTGAATTCATTCCCTTTAAGACCCATGAAGTTCAGTACCTGTTCTTCCTGCCTATAGTAACTTCTGCTTTTTCCTTTCTCAGATCTTCCATCATATTTGACAGCTGTTCAGCAGTAGGCTATTAGTTGATATTAATAAGGATACTGCTACTGCTATTCTGAAACAGTGTTTAAAAACAAAACAACAAAAAGCCACAAACAATTGAATGAAACAATTTACACTTCTACCTGCCTGCTTCTGTTGGCAGACTGATAAAAAGCCAGATTCCTAGTTTGAAGACATTTAAGAGCTGATGTATGAATCCAGCTCTATGGATATGGATAAGTAGAAGTTGATCATAAAGAGTTGATCACAGGGAAACAGTGAACAAACAAGCCCATCAACTTTAATTCCTATTGAACATTTGGATTACACTAGAAAAGAAACACTACAGAAATGTCTCTAGAGACTGCAGTTTGGGGACTCTCCATTATAGTCTGGGATGCTTTAACAGATGACAATGCCAGACTGATTAGAAGTTATCCAGCTGAACGTTTTGCTGTCAGAAAACGTGATTAGTGAAAAGTGAAATAGGTTGTAATTGACTTTTTTTTTTTCCTAAGGAAAAAATCACCAGGGAAAGGGGGGTTGTTTCAGGCTTTCTTTTAACATAGAAAACAAGAGATTTATACCTGAAATATTTAAGAATAAAACATTTTCATTAACTCCAAAAGGTAGTTTAAGAATTGCATTCACTGGAAAGACTTTTTAATTCATTTTCATTTTGATGATAGAAAAAAAAAAACCACAACAAACATGCATTTTGATTATAAGGTAAAACTTCATTTCTTCCCATGTGACTACATCTCCCATAAACTAACACAGTATCTTTGCCTGTTCCTCATCTCTTAGGAGACACTTGTGGGAATTCCAGGATTCACTGCCTCTTAAGAGCTGTAGCTGTGGTCCACTGAGGAGGGTGGAATCATGACAACTTCCAATCCTAACAAAACCCCAAGGAGTGCACCTCCCTTATACTTCAATGCACGTTTTTAAGTGGGAAAAAAAATAAATCCATCAGTACCCAGACTTTTTTGTGAAATATCTTACTTAGATATCTATCTTACAGAGCCAGCACTGTGTCCTTGTGGCCAAGAATGGCATCCTGGAGTGTATTAGGAGAGTGGTTAGCAGGTCAAAAGAGGTCCTCCTTCCCCTCTACTCTGCCCTGGTGAGACCACATCTGGAATATTGTGTCCAGTTCTGGGCCCCTCAGTTCAAGAAGGACAGGGAACTGCTGGAGAGAGTGCAGCGTAGGGCAACAAAGATGATGAAGGGAGTGGAGCATCTCCCTTATGAGGAAAGGCTGAGGGAGCTGGGTCTCTTTAGTTTGGAGAAGAGGAGACTGAGGGGTGACCTTATTAGTGTTTATAAATATATAAAGGGGGAGTGTCACGAGGATGGAGCCAGGCTCTTCTCAGTGGCAAACAATGATAGGACAAGGGGTAATGGGTTCAAGCTGGAACACAAGAGGTTCCGCTTAAATTTGAGAAGAAACTTCTTCTCAGTGAGGGTGACAGAGCACTGGAACAGGCTGCCCAGGGAGGTTGTGGAGTCTCCTTCTCTACAGACATTAAAAACCCACCTGGACACCTTCCTGTGTAACCTCATCTGGGTGTTCCTGCTCCAGCAGGGGGATTGGACTGGATGATCTTTTGAGGTCCCTTCCAGTCCCTAACATTCTGTGATTCTGTGATCATCTCTACTCTACTGAAAAACATGGAGTGCAATTTCAGATAGACCCAATTTCTTTATACAGAGCCAAGCATAAAATAAAAAGGAGACCTCCTCATAACTACATCTGGACAATTCTTCATTCCAGTACAGGAAAGTCACCTTCATTTGAACGCATTATAGTCATTGGTGCTTAACGAAAGGACTAAGAACTACTCAGTTAACTAGCCTGTGGTCCTCAGCACAGCAAAGCAGTATACAAACCTGGTTATTCCATGCTAGGGGAGAAGAAAATGTAGTTCCATTAATTAATTCCACTGAAGTTGATGGTAGTGTTTGCTGCTAATACTACCAAAACATTTGCCACTGCCTCTGACTTCAGATGTTTTCTCTGTTTTAGCAGCTTTAGTAGGAATTGTGTCTCAAAGTGCACTGAATGCTTGTCATTCACCAAGGCTTCTCTTTGGAAGTGTATTGTAGGAACGACTATATGTTGTAAGTGACTTTGGCATTGTCTCTGCCTTTGACTCGCTGAAGCTCATTCAAAATTTCCTAAAAGCCACTGAATGACAGCTTCAGACTGAATGTACTGAGAACAGCAGGTGAGGTACCCACACCTTAGTGGGAGCTTGCACACAAATAAAGATCTGAACTGCATCAAAATCAAGTAGCAAGTACAAACCACATAGAAACATTATGCTTTACACAGATGTAACCTTCACCAGTTCAGCTAGCAATGATCTGAATCTTCACTGCATATATATTTCTTATGGAGAAGGTCTGTATTTGTTTGAATTTCTTTCCTCCTCTTTTTTTTTCCTTTCCTTTTTGTTTTTGGTTTTGGCTTTTTGTTTGTTTTGTTTTCATCTGTCCCATTTTTGGTTGTCTTTTTACCTCTAGTCTAGAGTAGTATTCAGAAGAAAGAAAAAAAAAAAAAAATAAAAAAAATGACCAAACACGTATGGGACATTTTAAAAACTGCTCTGCAAAATCCGCAGTGGAGTCAAACACTGTCTTTATGGCCAAAGTCTTGGAAATCAAATTTTGGCATGAGTTATAGAATACCAAAGCACATTGGAGTGGACTCTGTGCATCATAATTCAAATTATTTGTATTCTAATGCATTGTAAACTAGCCTGAAAACTAATATATGGAACAGATAAAGGTCATGCAATTATGGAGAAAATGGAAGCAAACGGCCACTTCGTTTGTTCTCCAAAAGAATAAAACTGTTTGCACATGTGGACTATTCCTCAGAGGTTTTAAGGTAAATATTTTTTTACCAAACAGGTAAATACAGAAAAAAATTAAAATAAACTCTGTTGTCTTATCAGCTTTCAGTGATTTTATTTTCTAATATCTACCCTTCAGACCTTATGAACCCTTATTTACCTGTCTATAGTTAAGTCAATAGCATAATATTCAGAAATGCCTTTTTTTTTTTTTTGTTATTTTGTACTCAGTGCCAGAATTACAAAGATTTTTACACATCTGAAAATACAATCAGGCACCTATGTGTAGATTTTATGTTTTCAAGACAGGAATTGAAAACATCACTTTTTCTCAGCTCTTTGGAATAAACCAGAAACAAGCGACCACCAGGTCCCTGTCCATAAAGGGTTATTCTAGCTTGTAGATAACAAACAGCAAAGCACTTTCCTTGGAGCTGGTGGCAGGCAGCTCAGCTCTAGAGAAGAGTGCAGATTAAGACAGAATGGAGATAAAGACAGAAGACACCACAGTGGTTTCTATTTGCTCAAGATGGCTCCTTGGGCAGCATCTGAGTTTCTTTGCACTGTCTTTCAGAGATGCTTTCTTCCTCCCCTTCCCTTCGCCCCTTTTAGGTGACTTAAGCACCTCCTCCCAAATTCTGGATTCTGTTTCCCATGCCAGATGTCTAAAAATGAGGCCCTGTGGAACATAATTCAGAAGCTCTTAGTCAAACAATTCATACTTTGTAAAAACATCCTTTTAAGTAACAGCAGAGGAGCTACATTTAGAAAGATGGAGAGGAAGAGAGGAACATTATTCAATAACAAAACAGACAGTACATCTCAACATTTTGTACATTAGAAGCGACACTACATCTTTCTTCATCTACAAAAAGAAGAGAGTGAATGATTTAGCTGTTTGTCCAGAGGCAAAAATGATTAAAAAATTGAACTGGACACTTCTTGAGTAAAGTGATGGAATAGTTCATGTAGAGAGCATATATATTTATTACGACTCAGCCAAGTTCCAAAAAGGGCATGTAGCAACATACGCACAACTACCACTGTCAAACAATGAAGAACTTCTGCAAGTCCTTTGGTAATTCAACAAAACAAAATAAAAGCACCTTCAGACAGCTAAAATACTCTTCTCAATAAATGCTGAAGGTTTGCTTTGCACCCCTGAGATGCCATTTTGTTTAATCAAATAAATCTTGAGTCTCAGAGAGTTAAACTGAAGTTTCAGAACAAGACACTCTTAGATTTAAAAGGTTTTAAAGTGACTTAGAAAATCACAAATGCTTGTGTGTATTAACATCGCAGTGTCCAGACAAAGCTTGAGAGGAAATGAATCACGGTCTTTTTATAACATCTTCAGAGGCCCCTCAAAATATCAGCATTATATATAAGAACCAAATGACATTAACTCCCCTTACAAAATGGGATATACAACTGCAGTGAGATCCATCTCCTAATCAAGTAATCTAGTTATTGCCACAATGACCCCATTCATCCTGAGACAAGAAATCACACTGGAGCAGAAAGCCTTGCTGCTTTAATTTATTTCCTGCCTGCAGACTGCAGTCCTGCACATGCACACATGGGCCCACTGACCTGTCTTTACCCAAGGCTTGTGGAGCATTTTCTGGTGACAACCCAGATGACGGCACTTCCGTAGCTTTCAAGGTACCGTGTTCAATGTCACAGCAAAAGAGGATGCTTCTGGTTAGTTCAAATTTAATATACTAATAGTATTCTGCTTCTGTAAAATTTGGAAGCATATAAATAACAAACCATTACAGTGACAACGACCAAGTTTCTATGTTTATAGAAAACTGGCAGTTCATAAATATTGAAATATGCTGTTAGCAACAAAGTACAACATATAGATGCTATTTTTCCTAAAGATAGGGAAATAGTAACCATCACTGAAATAATTCATTATTTATAGACCTTTGAATTTGAAAGCCACATTACTGCACTACAATTTCTCCATTAAAATTCACAAAAGTGTCTGTTTGTCATCCCTTTGATGAATGTGCTAAAGGCAATGGAAACAGTAACTATTGCTGACAGATTTCCCAATGATATAGTGGTATTTGCCACTTAATCATCAATACAGGTTTTTAAATGAGCCCTGATATTGCCAAATAACTATCATGTAGCTTCATTAAAGCTAAAACATAGGAATCCTGTCACAAATTGGAGACTGCAATCATGCATCTATAATGTGCATCATGGCAGTGTTACAGTGGGGAGAAATACACTCCGAGGGAAACTTCCCTTAGGGCTCATTACAGGGAACTTCTAATGCCTCCAGAGTTAGAAAGGAACATAATCAAATTTGATATCTAGTCAAACCATGGCTTGACAGTATTGTGACAGCTCCCAGAGTCCTTCAGCTAATTTGTATGACTCTTGCAGTCAGAATCTTTTCCCCTTCAATCTCAGTGGGTACTACCCACCTTGGTTTTTCCTCAAAATAATTTCCGTTTTGTAACACTATCAGTCAGAAAGATCCTGACAGTAAAAAACGAATGGACTAATTTAAAAAATCACCAAAAGTAGTCAAACAAGCTTTACAGAAGAACCAAACTGGAAAACTAAGAGTACCTTCTGTGGTCAGTCTCCCCTTTGATGTTATAGCAACAGCAATGTGGCCATCTCAGAGACCATTTTCTATCCAAATTGTAGGTGATTCGGATAATAGTTTTACAAAATAGGAAAGGAGGGGGGAAGGGAGGGGGGGCATGGGGTGCAGGGGGGATGTTCTTTTATCAAGTTTTGTTCAAACAAGAATTTTCCGTCTTATCACAAAAATTACCTCTCCATCACACCCCAAGTAAAGTTTCCTTGGAAGGTTTAATTTCTCTGTAGCGATCAGGACTAACTATGAGACTGGGAAAGACACACTTCAGAAATTTTACTGGCAGGTAAATGCCACTAAGACTACTCTATGAGGCTTAAGTTGACTTCTCAAAAGCTTCCAGAATCAAATTTCTCTCCTGTTAGGTACTCCTTCCCTCTTCCTACAGCACACACAGGAACCTTGGAGGATTTTAATGAGTAGTGTCTATGCCATCCTGTTACAGTGGCCAGGTATGCCTTTCAAAGCCCAAATCTGCTGCTTGCCCAGCCTGTGCTGGCTTGAACCTCACTCAGCGCATTGTAACAGTTGCCTTGTTGGAATATTTCAAAGGAGAAAAACTCAGGACTCTCCAGTATGTACCCTCAACGAACCTGGATTCCTTTACATGCACTTCCCATTCTTCTTGCACCTCACTGTCCCCCTACTGTCATACATGGCACCCCCTTTTCAAATACACACTTAGCTGACCTCCTGTTGTCACACCAGGAACAAAGTGACATGGAACTCCACCATATCACACAAGAAACCTGCTCCAGATTCATTGCCAGTGGGTTACACGTGCAGCCCTTACTGGAAGTAGAGCCTGCCTCGTTTCTACAGAGATGAGGGTGGGCCACTTCAGTAATCTGGCCACAGTGCCCAGTTCCACATCCTCCTACTCAGCAGCGTTCACATGCAGCAACCCCCAAAGCTTGTGCTCTTGATCCAGCACTGTTGGCCAAGGGCTAATACTATTGTCACGACTGCCAAACAATCCAGGCCTGCCCAGAAACTAGCAGAATCCCACAGATGGCTTGCTGGGTGAGGGTTTATAACTACAACGCTCTCAAACGAATTGGTAAATTAACACTTAAAATCTTCACTGAAGTTTGTGTCTTGGAACAGAAGTTGTTCATAGTTTCTCCTGCACGAAAGGCAGAAGCTTGGCATGGAGAGAACTGAAGAGGTTGCCATAGTGGCTCAGTTTTCTGTCACATGTGGCATCCAGGAAACACCTCCGCTACACAGAATGTGTTCACGTTACATGGCTTCCACTGCATTAACAATACTCTTCCTCCACAGATACCAGAAGACTGCAGAGAAAGAAAGCTCTTTCAGGCTAAATAACAGGGAATCTTCTCTCCATATGCATTTAGGATGAAGATAAAAGGATAGCACCAGCATACTGTTACCAACAGTTACACTTCTGTATTTTCACCTTGTGGTTTGTTTGTTTTGTTTTAATGAGAGCATCAGTAATGTTCTGTTAATAAGGAAAATCAGTTTGCTTCTGGCAAAAAATATGCCAGCAACAAAAGCGAAAATTCTCATTAATCTCTCAACACATAGTTGAGACCTGGAAAATATTGCTTGTAGAGAAAATCCTTTGTGTCAAATACATGAAGTGTGGGCATCTTCAGAAGTACTTAGAATGTTCTTATCAAACCTTGTCAAAACTTGCACAGTTTCAGAATTTGCAGTAACCCTGAATCACAGCCTGGGCTGTCAAAATTTTCTTTAACCTAATTGTGAGAGAATCTATGCTTTGTTAAAACCTAAGCTGATTTTTTAAGTTAAACTCCAAATTCAATGTATGTGGGGAAAGAAAAACCCAACAAACAAACAAAACAAACAAACAAACCAACCAAAAAAACAAAACCAAACCACAACACAAATACCGAACACACAAACAAAAACCCATAATACAAAACAAGAAGCTATAAATGCTTTTAAAATGACAGAGAATTCATAACAGGAATCTAGAAGCAAAAAGAACAACTTGTGGCACGTCCAAAGGTTGCCTTTTGGGGAATTTCCTCTAGGGAAACTTCTGAAATACTGGATTATTTTAATCTGTTACAGAAATATCACATGAACAAAGACATTTTAGTGGCATTCTTATAAGCACTTAGAATTTGGAGTTATGAAAAACAAATGAGAAAAATGCAGATCTTTGCTGTTTCTACCTTTTTTCCAAAAATGACCAGAAGTAAGGAGAACTCATCTGAGGATGTACCAGCTTCCACTAGATCAGATGCTCCAGGTTAATTTCCCAAGACAGTGTTTGTTTCTAGTACAGAGACTTGAGTTATTCTATCCCATTAGCTTCAATAGGATGTACTGTCCGGGGAACTAGAGAGAAGGGCAGAAGAAGAGACATAGTTAATGTAGTACTTCCTCCACATCATCCTCTTTCATGTAATTTCCTCAGACTGACAGTGATCTCAGGAGATCACTTTCAGGGAGTACATTTCGTGATTTTTCTAAAGGAAGGAGGAAAGGGGTAAAAGGCCTCTGTTTTTTAAGTATTTGTATGCAATTCTGCTAAAAACAACTGGCAAAGTTCTTTTGCTTCTACTCTCAGACACATGGTGTGAATTTTGAGGTTGTCAAAGGCAGGGACTCAACGATCCCTGTGGGTCCCTTCCAACTCCGGACATTCTATGATTCTATGAATGATGTCTTTCAATAGCAAGCATGAAAAATTCTGTCATAATCTGGATCTGTACTGAACTGCATCGAATATAAGGAAAACTTACTCGCACAAAAGGCAACAGTTAGCTCCTTTAAGAAGGTACAGTGGCAGCTGGTAGTATACAAAGTTCCAAGCAAGAACAGTTCAGACTACATTATCATTTAAATCTCTCAAAGGAATTTCCAGAATCAAAAGCAAGATCAACCTGCAGAATGTGCCCAGGAGACTGCAGTCAGTTAATGAAATTGGGAAGAGCCTCTAAATTACAGTGCAGGACAAACCTGGCAGCATCAACATGTCAGAGAGAAGGAAAAAAAAAATTTAAAAAAAGGTGCAACACAAGCACTTCTCCACTTTTCTTGGAGAGAAATATTCACGATATTGAGTTATATCCATAGCATGTAAAATGCATTGTAACAGAGAAACAATATTTTAGAAAGACAGAACATTATATTTGTATGAATTTATCCTTTCCAACTGTTCAGATCAGCAGCTGATTAAATCATAGGTCTTTTTTCTCTAAATTGGAAGCAAAGACAAAAAATGTAAGGACTGCAGTTGAGTTTTTTCTCTTATCTGTGTGTCACCTGCTTTTAAGACCTCACAGTATATTGCAGTACACAATATACGTCACAACACATTTGCAGCACAAAACTGTTTAACCACCCACAAGCTCATGTAACACTGACGCAAGCTGAAATAGCATACACCATACTAGATTTACTTCCTTCTCCCTTATTTCCTGCAGATACAGGTTTGAGCAAAGTTTCAAAGTTTGATCCTCAGCCAAGCTTTAAGTTCAAGAGGAATCAGAACAAGGATATGTGTCCTGAAGTCACCTCAGATTTCTTTATTTTGAAATTTCTGCCAAATAATATTGGCTTTTTCTTCAACCTCTGCATGCCAACTAAAACCAATAAAAACCCCGAGTCTTGCAAATTTCTTACCGAATCTCACAATAAATTGTTGTAAGAGCAGATCTACAAAACCTCTGAAGCCAAAGATGTGTTAATGTCAGTATAGACAGAAGCAGCAAGATATCCTACAATATTTAGGTTTAAATTGCAGACAACACCTACCCCCAGTTCAAGATGGCATACTCACAGAAAGCATGCATAGGGATGTAAGGAAGCTCCATTCTTGGAGATGCTCAAACCTGTACTGAACAAGGCCCTTAGCAACCTGACCTAGTTCTTGCACTGAGCCTGCCTTGAGAAGGAGATTCGACCTCCAGAAGTGCCTCCCAATCTGGATGTTTGTATGATATATATTGCCCAATGCACAAACCTCTATTAAGTACATGTGCAAGCCTGGATGGTGCTGGATCACAGAATGTTAAGGATTCAAAGGGACGTGAAAAGATCATCTAGTCCAATCCCCAATGATGACTAGAGATGCATTTGCACATACATGAGTTCTATTCCCTGGGATGCCTTTGCGCATTAAAAGCCTTGCCAGGTACTCTATAGTTGGCAGCTAGCAACAAACTACAACATACCAAGAATAATTTTGAGATTTTGGAGAAGCTACAGGAGAACCTATAACTACAAGTAATAGTGATCATATAAGCCTTACTAATACTTTACCTCTGCAGAGTCAGAACAATTTAGAAGGCTTATTGTCTACAATCCCGATTTCAGAGGACCTTCACTGCCTATAGGAAAAACTGCATGTATGATGTATCCATTCAAAATCAACATCCAAAAGACAGCCTGAGGATCTCCTAGCTATTTACCAGCTAGCTACATTTCATCATTCGTGACGTTGTTGCAGCAGAGCTTCCCTGACTGTGAACCAAATCTGGTTGGCAAGCTACAGATCCTTTGCTTTTCTCAAAGCCAACTCTGAATTCTGTACCATAATCCCAATACACCATATGGAATAAAAGAAACATGGTTTGCAAGTCATCCCTAAGGAGAGAAGAAAGACATAGCTCTAAATTCAGAGTTTTACAGAACTTGCGTAAATTCATGTCAGTTAATGAGGCTGAGCTGGTATAAATCAGATGAGGAGAGTCTGGTCCTGAGAGTCTCATTTCAAAATGCAATGTAGCATATATTTATCAGAGCGGGACTCCATTTTGTTAATGTTTGTTTATTCTGTTACCCCAGCATTTGGCAAACTGTATACACGTCCAAGACATTTAGTGTTATTGCTTGTTAGGGTGTACATGGAGCTTAGAGCTTGATTCATAAAACAAGTTATGCGTGTTCCGTAATTTTGTCATGGATCTCTTATACAGCAGTCAGGCTGCAGGCTGAATGCTTGATTCAAAGAAAAGAACAGCTGTATTACATGAAAAGATTGTAAAATGTTGGACAGGTGCTGAGAAACTGCAGCTCCACACAGAGCTATGGCCTTGGGAAAACACCTCCATTTGGCCAGCGATAGATGTAATCACATTGTCTCCAATTACCTCTTTTTCCTCTAAAGATCTGCCCTAATTGATTTTTCTCTAAATTTCTTAAGACTGAAAGGATCCTTTGTGAAAAACACAAAGGTAAGCCCTTTGGCCACAACTTTCCCAAATCCTGGAATCCCAAAACTTGCTAGACACAGGTCTATGGGCATGGAGGCTTTTTGATTCCATACTGCTTCAGACGTCCACCTCCAATGTCATACAGGCCTGACTTGACTTGTTCTCCTAGCGACTTTCTTAGTTAGTGGCTACCTTTGGAAGCAAACTCTCCCTCACCTCTGGGGGAAGATGCTAGAGATTATCTTGCATTTCCTAAGCATTTACCAGCATCTAATGAATGGTATTCCCTACTCTGTGTCAGGTGCCCATACAGAATCCCAGACTCAGAAGACAGCTAACTACAATGTTATAAAGGGGGGGAGGAAGGCTTAGGAAGCACTAGGTATTCATTCTTGCCAAACATATGGAGATCAATAAGGTATAAATAGTCTACTAGAATTTAGAATACTCTTTAAAAAGAAAATGCTACCTATGTACCCATAGCCCATTTTGTCAGCTTCTTACATCAGCTATTCATGCCTTCTCGCCTTGCACAATTCTCAGCTATTCACGCCCTCTCCCCTTGCATAATTCTTCCATCCCTATTAATATTTTTTAAAGTCTACTGAGACTATCATACTGAAAAAAGGAGAGTCATTTTATAATTTAAGACATATAAGTTGCTATGTTTTTGGAAACTAAATAGAATTCATTAGAGACATACATTTACCACTAGCTTCTGATTTTCCTGCAATTACCTATTCTTCAGAACACCATAATGAGAGTTTTAACAAAAACTGGTTCCTATATGCTGAAGCATTAATTCTTGTGAAATTGAAATCACCTTATCTAAAAGAGGATGAATAGAGTGTAGGACATCGCAAATTACCTTTGGTAGAAAAAGCCTCTTGCAAAAATATCAGGCAACTAAGACGTTTGCTATAGCATCTGCTATCATTTTTTATGAATTGACTTATTCTATTGGGTTCATTTTCTTTTCCAGCATAGAGCCCAATTCAATAGGGAAATGACATCTCTCCTTCAAGATTCTGAATGTCCTTCCACTTCCATTAAAACAAACAAGAACCCAGGGGGTCCAGCATATCTTAGAGCTCATATGCATTCTTGCCAGATGAGTCCCATATATACTGGAACATCAAGAACTTAAAAACAGGAGATAAATCTGAATGAAAAGCCTAATGTCAAGTTTCTCTCAAATGTGGATACAAGTCCAAATTTTTAAAATTGTCATACCCTTCCAATTAATCTAAACAAATCCTACAGTAAATTCACGGTATTTCAAAACTGTTACAGATGGTCAGTCATTGAGGGGGCAACCTGATGTGCATATAACGCACTTTCTGTTTCCAGAGGACAGTCAGGGCTTTCTGGTGTCAAATAGGACATGAAAAACTGAGGCACACAAAAAAATACTACTCAGTATTGACTATTTTTTTTTCTGGAGCTCAGCAAAGAACTTCAAAATCCAGAAATTTAGGTGTACAATTGTATTAAAAACTAGTGAAGAAATCAAAACTGGATACATGCATGTAGCAAACTTAAAAGTAGACGCAAGAAGTTTTCTACATAGAACACTGCATGTTACCTCAGTCCTGGTGAATGAAGGTAGTTTACAGTCTGCTTTGTAGCACAAATATCTAGTGAGTATATTGTCTCAGAGTTCGAAGTTACGGGTGTTTAGAAACAGAATTTTCAAAGTCACATTGCTTTACGACTGTTCATATGTCTGAAGACTAATTATCTGCGACGAGATGACCATTAGAAACAAGCATTCATACACATGACAAGATGACAGCTGTTTTAACACAAACACAACGCCATCCTATATTAAAAAAAAAAAGCATGACAGGTTTAAGTTTCAATTAATTAGAGATGTTTTAGAATACAGCAATCATTTTCAAACCAATGAACCTTGTTAAACTAGGAATACAGTATTCCTTATTTTAAACAGTCATTCTACTCTCAAAATCAAGAGATTTAACAAGAAGGTATTAGTTCTGTGCGCTGCAATCTGTTCCCTGTCTATTTAGCCCTTACTGACTGAAGTATGGGTTTACTACCTTTACTTTCATTTACCTAGAAAAATGAGAGACAATAGGAAAGCAAGAACATAGGAATTCATTTCAAATATTTTTGCAATCAGCAACATAAAATAATCCCCAACCTTATAATCCTTAATTCATACGACACACAAAATTGAGCTCATATTTCTACTTTAAAGCATAAAACCTGGAATATTTGAGAGAAGAAAAACATAGCAAACTACGCCCCATATTTCCATTTCTTTTGTATCCTTCTTACCAAGAAAATGAAGGCATTCACTAGCATTCACCTACCCTGTCTTTCTCTACTATATTACAGAACTTCTACAAAGGTGACGTCCCAAATTCAGGACTGTTCTGAAAGCCTGAGAGCCTGGTGCGCAGGTGTTTCAGCTGCTCCTCACCTGACTGTCAGAGCTTGGCATCTCTACCAGCATTAGCCCAGCTCATGTAGCCTTTTAAGGAAACATTCTGGCACCCAGCAATTATTGTAAGAAAGCCATATCTTTTCTTTAATTGCAGCAGCTAAGCTGCTGTCCAGAAACTACAGGTATGACTGAAAAAATGTCAGGAGTACCCTAGGCAACTTCAATCTGTTGTAAAGATGCATAGGGAGAAGTATTTTATGGCTAGTGCTGCAAAACATATAGTAGAAAACTCTTACCTGGAGTGGAGCACATTCTGGAAGATTTTGGTTTGGAAGGTTTTTTTGTGGTGTTGGTTTGGTTTTTTTGGTTGTGCTTTTTGTGTGTGTGTAGGGAAGGGGGGGTTCTTTGTTTTGTTTTGGTTTTTGTAAGATTAGATATTTTTGTGGGCAACAAAACTGCAATTTTCCAACATGAAAAATTGCCCTCACTTTTTGCCTGGGCAAGGAAAGTAAAATACAAGAATTTTCATTTGTTGAAACTCATTAACAGAGAGTCCTGGGACCGTTCTGTCACCGTAGACCAGAATATAATCTGAATCTAGCAAAACTAACTTCCAAAATAGTAGTTATCCGCAATCATCCAAAGCCACTGTCCTTGGACATATAAGCATTCTGTTGGAATTCTAGTCACAAGTTTGTACCACTAAAATAAAATTTTGTAAAGCTCCCCTTTTTGCAACTCTTCTTACTCAATCAGAGCTCCTAGTAACCATATGAATGCAAAAAATAGAGCTGTGGTGGGCACACCGTTTCTCTTACCACCCTTGCACCACAGCAGGATATACAGTAAACTTCAGTCCAATCTAATGATTCTTTTTCTTTTTACACATACGTCTGAGATGTGATCCCAGCATCATCTCCCTTATGGGACAGTGTGCAAACCACAGAGCAGGAGAGAATATTCTGCACTGTGTGATAACTGGCACAGTGGAAGTGTATTCTCATCGATCACTGGTAATCAAGAAGAATAATTCCTCATATTGACTTGTTGCGTATAGATTACCCCAAGGCAAAGGAAACACTTTTTCTCAATCAATCTACCCAAAATTTCCATTTTCAATGCAGTAGCTCCTGCTTTTTCACCCACTAAAGTTAGACTCGACCCTAAAAAGTTCATATCCATAGGCATATTACTCAAAGTCTGGGATTTTTGTTCAGGTCTTAAACCTGTATCTAAAAGACATAGGAAAAAAAAATATACAGGACTCAGCTTAGCCAGTATGAGTTTGTCCTATGGTATTTAATACCGCCATTTTAATCCTTCTGAAAAATATTACATATTTCAAGGTCTGGAAAAGCCAACTGTAAAAATCGATGTGTAGTAAGCGATGTTATTGCCATCTCTGATTTTGTTGTTCCTTAAATATATGCTCCTTCTGTAGCGTCTGGCATCCATATAATAAGCAGGGACTACTTAAGTACTATGCAACAGGAAGTATCAACAATAATATACAGTAATAATGACTGTAACAACTAGTTACATAGGTTTAAACAGTTTTTAAAACCCTGTTTGCATTGTGTAGTGGTTCCAAACCGTGGAAAGCTAAGGTAACTGACAGCTTCCATACACTGCAGCAGAGCGGTGCTGAGAGGGAGAAATGTACGCGTAAACAGAGTTTAAAAGGAACATAAACAGGATATAAGAACTGCTACCCTGGAATATTTCTTATCATTAGTAGTTAGTTATGGGACTTTTCTGAGTGGTATATTTCCTCCAAATCATCATGTTTCAAAGCACCCAACAGACCGTCCTTCCTAAAGTTGTCTCAACCTTTTCTAACCCTTATATAGCTTTTTTGAGTCTTAAAACATCCTCTGACAAATGATGAAGTCTAAAAATGTAACTGCTCATTGTGTGAAAAAATAATTTCCTTTTGTCTTAAGTGTTCAAACTGATAATATACTAGTTTGTGTGCTATGAGAAACAGTTAGTGATCTTTCCTTGGTAACCTTTTCTCTTTTCATAACTTTACAGGTCTGTATCGCATTCGCTTAGGTTGACTCTTTTCTAGGCAGAGCAGCCTTAGTCTCCTCAGTCTCTGCTCATGTAAAAGCTACTCCACATATCTCTCCATCTACTCTAGTTCTGCTGCATGTTTTTCAGAGTTAAGCACAGCTAAGTATGCTTTTATTTCAGCCCCTTTCCAGCTCATTCATAAATACATTAAATGGCAAAAATCCCAGAATCAAAGTGCTAGAAGGAAGATTCTACCAGTTACCTCTCTCCATTCTGAAAGCCGACTGTTTTTACCTCAACTTCATTTCTTGCCTTTAAGTAACTATTCATCCACAGTAAGACCTTCCCACTTAACTTCATCAAGCTTAATTTCTTCAAGAGCTGTTTAGAAGGGCTCTTTTCAAAAGACATTTGAAGAATCTCTGTACTGTACTAAGCAGATCACACACATTCGTGCTCATTGACACAATTAAAAAACTCCGGGGGGAAAAAAAAAAAAGTCTAGTAGATTGGCGAGGTATATCTTTTATTCCAGGTGGGGAGATAAAAATCCCATTTTATAAGGATGTTTAATCCATATTTACAAAACAGAATTGAAATTTTTTTGGTACTAATATGTCCAGAGTAGAAGTTAGACACTCTGGTTTGTTTTTTCCTACAGATCTTTGAAAACGTGCATAAATTTTCATTTATAAATTCTGAGGCCATTGTAACTAACAGATTTCACCCTAACTCAGTAATTTCATAACCAAGAGAATCCTTAAAACTTGGGTGGATAACTTTCACCCCGAGATCTATAAATATTAATTACACCTTTTAAAAACTAATAAAACTATACATTACTGCTAAAAACTCTGCCAACGACATTTCAATAGGAGCAGTTCCTCAGCCCCACCTCCTGTAAGCAAAAGTTCCAGTTTGATGGAACTTTTTCATGTTTCATGGAAGTGAACGGTAATAATGCACCTCAATTTGGCTAGAGTCACTAGAATGGACATAACATCATGCTGTATCTTAGATTAAAACAGATCACACTTCAGCATCCTATTACTTATTGGTTTGTCATTTGTTCTCTTTGATCCAAATACCAGAGTACTTAGATTTTCTGCAGATTTTTGGGCACAGAAAGGTTTTTTTAACTACAGACAGCATACCGTATACCTATGAGGCAAGCAAAACAACAAGAAGAATAATGTAACCACATCCTCTGTCCTTAGTTACAGTTGTGCAGTTTCAGTGTAGTATTAACAGCAGTGGAGATTCTCTAAATTTTTGTTGGTATAATTAAGACCAAAGTGCAGTAGCACTAAAATATTTTTTTTTTAAAAAAGGACATACCATGAACTCCAAATATTACATACCCTCCTACATTTATCTTTGTATTAAGATGGTAGTCAAACCTTTAAAATCAAAATGCCAGAACTACTTCATATTCTATCTACCCATCCATACATAAAAATAATCTGGGCATTGTTTTAAAATCAAAATACTTCTGCTTAATCCAATAGCTAAAGTCACAATTAAATCTATAGATTACTCATTATGTGTCAGTGTTTAAAAATATACTTGACAGAAGCCCTACACAATCAGGCTGGTAGAGCAGTGTAGAACTGTTATAACATGGAATTCCCGCATCACGGCCCCATTCCAGTCATTACACAGCTGAAGATTTCAGTTAAAATTCTTTCTGTTTTGCACAGAACCAGGGATAAGGAGGAAAAGTCTTACACATAAACTAATTCTTGAATGACCAATATAAATAAAAGGTATAAAACCAATAGTAGTTGTAGGCATTCTCCCTCTGGAGACCAGAACTTTGGCTATGGCAAGGAGGGAAGGATAATCTATGAAGTATATGAGATACTTTCTTCTTTCTCTAATCTTTTGCATTGCAGGTAGTACTAGCAGAATACTGTGCCCTCAGAGCATAATTATTGCAATATTCCTTTTAAATCACCGCAGTTATACATCTTCTGCTACACAGAGCTCCACATAAACTCTCAGCTGTTGCCTTTGCATGGACTCTACACTAGGAGAAAAATCCTTTTATAGGAATGATATTAAAGCACATCTGAAATTAACATTGGCATGCAAAAGAGGCTGTTCTACCAATTTATAAATAACTGCATTAAAAACCTTCATCTTTGTTCCTTTTTTTCACTACTGTTTATATTTTCTAATTCTAGCAATTAGAGGTACTAAAAAAGTTATAATTTAAAATCCAATTGCTTAAATTCAATTGCATCAGCATTGAACGATCTCTCAAAATTCTGGAGTCAGAGATAACCAAGTTTAGGTATTTTTCAGACAAATTGGCAGGGGATTAATTACATTTCCAACATTTTTATTTGCTTGTTTTGAACCCAGATAATCTTTTGTTCTTTTCAGTTGACTTGCCTTCTAGCACTCACAAATTAGAAAAATAGAGATTAACATCATTAGCATTCTTTGTACCTCAACCATATATTAACACACTTTCCTTACTATGAGTACAGAATTTTATATACATCTTAAGGAGGATTATAAATACACTAGCACATGATATTTCTGCAAGAGTTTTATCAGGTAGAAGCGAATAAGGGGGAGTGAACATGAATTACTTTTTTTATTGCACAGCATCTTTGGCAGGTATTTTTTTTCCTTCCTAGATTTTATTACAGAAATAGATAATAGGCCAGATTCATATTCCATTGTGACAAAAGCAAGTTTTTCCACTTACATCAAAAGGAATTGAAGTGTCGAATTTTGTAGAATAATAGTTTATTAAGGATCCTTGCTTATAAACATCCTTCTAAATTGTTCCCTCTGTGTTTATGCTCAAGTTTAGGGCTGATTTTATATATTTATTAAACAAAAACCCAACCAATAAACAAACAAACACACGCACACACAAAAGGCAAAACAAACCAAAAAACCCACAAAAAGAAAAAACAAACAAACACACAAAACCAAAAATAAACCCCCATAACATAACACCACCCACCTTCTGTGGCTTTTCTAGTTTGGAACATTTGGAACTTTCTGTCAAATCAGTACCTTTACCTAATTCTGCTGTACTAGCTATAAATGCTGCACTCTGACCCCTGCACCTATCATGAGCACACAGCAACAAGACAAACAGAGGAAAGGAGGAATTTACACCCCTTTTACTCCTCTTTGGTTAAGAAATGTAGCTAACTCTGCTTTTTTGGAGTTGCTTATGCCTCTCACCCTCAGGGCTTAAAGTATTTTTTTTTCCTCTTCTCAGAAAATGAAACAAATCCTCAACACTACAGCACTGTTTGAACTTCACGATGCTTCTTGCTTCTCAGGAGCTTTTTGCTATGCGTGTGCAACAGAGAAAAGCTCTTCTCCCCTTCTTCCCCCCCCGCCCCCAAGTACTTCATCACACAAGGTTACATGAACACATTAGGTGAAATAAAGACAACAGTCCTCAGAAGATTTTCCCTACAGACCAATCGTTTGCCAGTGCAAATGATATTAGTGTTCAGGGGATGCTGAGTTTGAGATTTGTCATTCTCCAACGGGCAAAACCGACAAGGTTAATTCTTGGGATCTGGTCCTGCAAGTAAGTTCTCTATGCTCCTTCTGCAACACACTGCCTTAACTAATAGTGCTTATGGCCATGTTTGTCTTTTGGTGCTGAGCCTGAGCCTTTTAATCTTGGAGGTAAAGGAATCATTTCTGCCTGCAATATCTGAGGCACATATATTTCAATGCTATAAATCCCAAAATTTGCTGCTAAAATTACTCCAATGTCTGTGAAGATAAACCCTTCCTGGAAGTAGCTGCATCCATGAAGGAACCAAAGGATGGAGTTAAGGAGGACATCTGCAAAGTAACCCAATCTGAGCTTTCAGCCTAAAGCCTCTCCCATCACTAGTAAGGTTGCTAAACACAAGGGAGATGTTGATGTGACAGGTACAGTCCATAAAACATCATTCCTCATACCAATACTTATAGCATTTAGTATTTGCCGTGCTAGTGCTGTACAATTCTTACGTGCCTATTAGAGCCAAAAAAGTGGATGTTACGTTGCTGGTGAAAAAGGACGACTTTCATGACCACAGAGGAGTCAGTGGTTCAGAAGATATTTACAGGACCCTTTTTCTGTAGCATGTGAGAACTCTTAAAAATATTAACTAATATTTCAGCATGCTCCCCAAGGAACTGGAATGTCAGCAAAATGGGCAACTCTCCTCTCCTGCACCCTTTATGCCAAGAAAAATCACGACAGACAAAATTCACACAAGTATTCTGTCAGTCAACTACTACAACAACTCTCCTGAATCTCAGCCCAACATCTTACTTGAAACATTGTCCTTACAGATGCAGTAATTCCTGGAATGCAAGACAGTCCTTTACCACACAGCCTTCTCTTTATCAAGGAAAACAGACTTTGTTGCTGTTGTCAGAAATAGCAGCTCCTCCCAGTCATTAACAGGAGGTGCCAGTACAAAATAATAAGAACATGGCAAAGAAATAACTCCAAGTCATAAATTGCAATGCCTTCTCTAGCTGACCTAGACACGTGGTGCAAACTGTGGAGTTGTCATATGCAGGGACAGGAGCTGGACTCGATGATCCTTGTGAGTCCCTTCTAACTCAGGACATCCTATGATTTTATGAAAAGAGGTTAAAATGAAAACTAGCATTGTACAAAGTCAGGATGCTTTATACTCTAAGCTCTTCTACTATACTTGTGACTACAGATGGTTAAACTATTTTCCATTGCTGATAGTGCCCTTTTCTAGTACTAGTCAAATCCTTTAAGTTTTCACAGTTTGGGTAATTCAATTTCTTTTTAAATCACATTAAGCCCTTCCATATGTCTTATGAATATTGAGAAGAATGAACATACACCTTGCAAAGACAGCAGAATAATTCTCTCACATGAGGAGAAATGAGCTGGCTAGAACCCGTCAAAGCTACATTCGCCTCTGGTACACAGCAGTGAAAAACATGGTTAAAGGATTGAGCAGCCTCCAAAATACTTTCCAGCTCCATTACTACAGCTCTTGGTTATGCTAGGTCACATCAACTGCCTAGGCAATAGACATTGCACAACACCGTTTTTCAAGTGTTTTGACATCAGACATAATAATTCCTTTACCAGCCAGAACATAAACCTTTCAAATGTCATTGCTGCTGAAAACAAAAAAAATCATAAACCACACAACACTTGTGAATGTGCTAACAGGCTTCATTTGAAGACAGTTTGGTTTGCCCTGCCATGCTATGCTAAAGCCATACACTGCTGCAAACTCAGTATCTCTAATGCATTATTTTCACATGTAAGAGAGCTTTTGTGAACAGTAAACACCTGGAGTTCCAAAGTGGGTATGCTGCATTCCACATTGCAAGTTAACTTTTAAAACTGCATGCACATGACTTAGAGTTATGTTCAAGGACTTGGGTAAGGCAGTTCATTAATAGCTCCGAAATCCTTTGTTCAGCAACAAGACAGTTCAGCTGCTATCCAGAATGACATACTTAACATTTTTGAACCCTAATCTATACAGACTGCATTCAGGACTTAATTGATGCATCAGTCTGTGACCAGTTCTTTCCTGGCAATTCTGCAGAGGCTGAAAACAAGGACAGGAATTAGTGCCATTTTAGATGGTAAGTTTTCTCAAGTGCGGATTCTTCTTCAACAAGAAATGGACTGGTATTACCAATCCACCCCACAGTGACCAATTAAGTAAGTATTTTCCATCTACTAACAAATTAACTTATGGCCACTACTAAGACCAAATTTAATTGAGAAGCCTAAACATATCCATATTCCATTGCCAAACTCCTAAACTCTCAAAGCTACGGCTTTTCAGTTTTTATTTTTGGTAGGACAAGTAGTACCTGTTGTTACTAACCTAAGTGACTGAACCCTATTATTTTTTTTCCACATACAGTTCTCTTGAACCTGAAGTCTGATGCTTCACCTGCTGAAAAATGCTGGTTTGTTTATACACAACTCAAGTGCATAGCCCAACCTGCTATTAACTTTTCAAATTTGGTGGAAAACTAATTTTCCTAGAGATTATTTTTCCCTTCCAGACTGTAAACCTCTTTTTTTCCAAGCCATGTAACGGATATGTTTCTAACAGCTCTATTCAAACCAATGTAATTTTTGTACCTTTCAAGATTATAAACATCTCCCTTTTGCACCACAAATCACCACAGAAAAGTTTAGTATGATACACTGGGACAGGCCTATACTATTACCTCTTAAATCAGTGGCACTGTAGCTTTCACTGTGTAGTGCTGTGCCTGCTAAGTTCCTATAATGACAGTAAAATATGAGTCCTACCAAAAGAATGCTCTGTGTGTCCACCAAAGAAACATCATTAACACTGCAATGACTAATGCAAAACCATCAGTGTTTTATTAGTAACTGCCAGTATTAAAACAACCAAAAAACACAACCCCCCAAGCTTTTATTTTTTTGTTTGTGTGTACTTATTTATGCTGCTTATTGTAATTATTCTATCAGAAGACATATTCGTTGAGAAAACAGCATCTGAAGCCTCACTTCAAGTCACCATAACTGCATTTCTTCAATTTTAGAGATTCTAATTCCCAAAATTACAGACAAAAATACTAAGAATTGTAACAGGCATAGTAGCTTCTCTATGGGCCCAACTCCTATTCGACTGAAATAAATTTATTAATACAAAGGAAATTAAATTTTCAGAAAGCTTGAACTGGATCATCTAAACCTACTCCTGTGCATTTAATTAAACAGATGGTTAAGACATTCAGCAAGTTGCGTAAGATATTCCATCTTTATCCTGAAGGGTCAAACATTGATTTGTGAAATGAAACTAAATATCTCCTGGGTAGTAATGCTGGTTAGGTGTATGTACTACAAACAAGCTTCTAAGGAAACGAGGTCCATTTACACACAGAATAAACTGAATTTTGACTAGCTAGATTGAAGACTATCCAGAAAAGACTGCCACCAACTAACAGATGTAGTAGCAACTGAGATTCAGACAACACAAACTAAAGCAAGTAATTTTATAACCTACACACATGAGCAAGGGAAGAGAGATGAAATCGGAATTGGTTTATTGAATAATCACCATCCTTCACCATCAAGCATACGTTTGGAAAACACCCTTGATCTCAGATTTCCTAGGAGGAACTATATGGGCAGTGATTTATAAACACCAGTCATAGAATAAGCTTTGTTTGCCTGGCCATTATTTTTTTAGAATCAACAAGATCAGATTTTTTCTTCCCCTGAGAAAAGGATTAAAGAAGTGACAAATTAATTAGAGAAATAAACCAATGTGATAATTAATGATCACATTTATTGTTCATTTATGGTCTGATAGAGTTGGGCTCTCACTATAGATAACACAAAACCTGTGTTCTTTCTAAGCTCAGGTTGTACGGTCACATTTTTTTCTTCTCCTTTGCCAAACTTTACTATTTTAATAGACACCTGCAAAGACAAAAGACCCTACCCGCTAAAGAAGTTAAGAGTGAGCTGTGATATATTTTAAGTATACAGCATGCTGTTTCAGTTTTACTTCCTTGTTATTAAATTTCTAGCCTAGGATGAGGTAGGATCAAATAAATAAAATAGAAGTAAGGCATTTCTTCAAAACAAAATCTGCACAGGAGGAAGATACCAAGAGCTGGGCTAACAGCTGAGGAGATGTTTTCCTCTGAAAAAGGAGAGTTACACTACTGCCTTGAAAAATGTTTAGACACTGAAAATACGTCCTGATAAAAAGGAAGGGGAAAGAGTGATGGGTCTTTATGAAGTGGCAACTGAAAGCCCCAAGAGTGCCTGTGGGTTTCTCCTGCATCCATAGATGAAGGTTACTCCTAAGGATTAAGAGAAAGGTTAAGGCAAAGGTAAGTCAAACCATGCTGACAGTAATCAGAAATAGGGGTTAAATAATAACAGCCTATATACACCCAAGTAAATAAATAATACTTGTTTCAAAAAAGTTTCAGTCACTCTAATCAGTTACCAGTCTCAGGCTCCCAAAGGAGAAGGGTACAGAAGTGCTTGCCACTTTCATTAGCACAAAAGGCCAAACTGGAGGGCCCTCCAGTCTCACCACGCCAAAATTCAGTCCAAGAGGAATTGCATTGTTTCACCTAGAGAGATGAGATGTTAGTTAACCTGTCAGCTGAAGGCTGCAATTAAGAGAAGAAAGGGAAAGGCACTGCCGCTGTGACCACAACCTAGGTAAACCTGCTGACCCGACCCAGAGCATGCTGAAGTAGAGGATTACTTTACAAGAAAAACACAGCTCAGCCTGAGTCCTCTTGGGGAACAGAGGGGAGAGAGCACAGGTGGGACGTGCACCTAGACTGTGATGTAATCATATAGCTAAAATAACACATTCCTAAATCAGCTAAACTTTAAACTTCTTCCTCATGTCAGGGCTTTCAGCAATTACCACAAGTCACAGTGATGAAAACAGACAAAACCAATACTGCTCTGCATCAATCTGAAATTCAGATGGAAGGAGGAAAAAAAATAAAATAAAAAGAACAACTCAGGAAGAAATGAATTTGTTCTAGAGATAATTAATGCACTGCCAGTCAAATCTAAGAGTTCTTTAATCTGAAAATTACTCCATCTAGTAACATAAAAATGCAGAATTCATTTAACTTTTTACAAGTTGTTACGAAGCGGCATTTCCTTTTTCCACTTTCAAATATACATATTAGCTTAAGAGTGGTCTACATATTGAACAATAAAAACAACTGAGAATTAAGTTTTGAAATACAATAAACTTCATTCAATTATTTGAAAAATTTTCTGTTTTAAAGATTATGTTTTGTGATACTTATGATACTGATAGAAAGGCATAACTCCACTATGAGTACATGGTATACACTACCACCTTTTTCAGCTCCTTTTCAACAGTAGCAACCTTGCAAACTTTATCTCACCTATACAAACCAAGTCTAACACACCTTCATTTGCCTATAAAAGCACTTTTATTGCCACAGAATAAGTGAGGGATTTAAACCACATCTGGCAAAAGACACTAACAATCCTTCTCCCATTTAAAGCAGCAGATGGTGATGCCATAGATGAGAACACATTTGGCAGGACAAAGACTCATCTGTCCAGTTATTGAGGTCACGCCATTAGTGACCAGCAAAATTCAGTTTGATTGTGTAAAATGAAATCAGAACAACCAATGCTGGTGAATGGTTTGACTGCTGGACTTAAAGAATATACGATACCATTTCTGCCTGTTTAAAATGCACAACAGTTTCCTATAACCCCTTCTTTTCTTCAAGACACTGCTTTTCCTTTTGCAGTTCATTTGCTTTGTAAGTGATAGGCTCAGATGTTCATTCTTGTCCTTTTATTTCCATTGCATTAACTTATAAAGGCTCCATTTTACAAGACTAACTTTGTTGTATACCGACACCATGTGTGTATTAAGCTTTGCTGTGCAATTATTTCTGTCATCTACTGCCAGTACTGTCATCATGCCTGGGGCAGCTAGAATATACACACTTTCATATAAGAGAGATTCAAAGCACCATGAAATCAACAGAAGAGTTTCCTTATTGGACAGTATAGCATGATCAAGCAAGACTAATGCAAATAAGTCCATAGCTCTAGAGGTATGGAGCATGTTGCATATTGCCTTTATTAAGCTGGACTTATTTCCATGTAAAAAATCATTACTTTCATAAGCAACAATTGTCATTTAAAAGTAAAATTCAAACTTATCATGTTTGCAGTCTAACCCGTTTTCTCCATATTAAAAAGGAAGCACAATTGTCAGTGAGATTATTTGAAGTTCTATGAATACAAAGCATGTGGAAGTTATAAGCACCATCTTTTCAAACTTATGTAAAACCAAACATAAACCTTCTGAAATCAGCAGTGTTGTTTACATGGAAGCTTATCCCAAGAACCTCTCTCTTAACAGTGCCCAGGTCCCTGATTGCCAGTTGTCTCCCCACCTCTTCCCTGCCCCTGCAAGTATCTCCCTTATCTCTCTCTGCTCCAATAGTCTATCTGCCTGATACTTTCTCTCTATATTGCTTGAAGATGACAATACAGTACCTATAAGAAGCATTCTTAAGCACAGCTCTCTAATAAACAGCACAGATCTCATTAAATTTTTTTTTAAAATTGTAATTTTTCATTGTAACATGGAATGTAAAGTCCAAGCCCATTCCTGAAATGCAATGTATGACCAAGGAATTATAAATTCCTAGACATTGACACAAATCTGAAGCTAGAAAATTGGGATAATGTCCAACCTAGAAGAGACGGCCACTGAAGGATTTACTTTTTTTAGCTATTACATGACTAATACCGCAATGGTAGGCCAGACTGTTGCTATTCCTTGTTAAAATCTCCTCAGCATACTTCATGAAGAAAGAATGTGAGACCATTTAGTAATGCTGTTATGATTGTAGCACATGCCTCACTTTTCCTGCTTTTTTTGGGGGGGTAGCATTTATAAAACAAATGACCACGTCAAAATTCTTATATTAAAATTAAGATAAACACATGGAAATTTGCGTGTCCTGTTTGATGTGATATGCAATCAGTCCTTAGGAACAGAATGAAACTCTCCCACTCACAAAAGCATAACTTGGCAGTGAATGAAACACTCCCTTCTCACACATGCACATACATAACTGGACATTAACTTTGAAAATCAGGAACACTCTCTGCAATAAAGATCAAAGGAGCCATCAGAAGAAAAATGCAGAAGATGGAATGGAATATATTCTGCATGGATTTCAGAGACCAATACGAGTGTTCCCTTACCCCCTTTCCCAAAGCACTTTACTTGGGCACTCAGAACAAACCACTTTGACCTTCTGCGATCCAGAACAGTAAACATTGGTTTGGTTTTTAAAAAATACTTTGTCTAGCTCGAACTCATCACTGGCTGTCTGACCTTCCTTAAAAAGTAGTCATCGCACACCCACCACTGATATCTAACATCATCTGAAATGGAGACAATCAAGGCTATTTGGCCTACAGATCCAGTCTCACACCCAGAGCAACTAGCGTGAGACAGCGTTCCTAAGAAGATATGCCAGCACTGCCTTCAAGAAATATTTGGAAAGGTTATGAGAAAGGCAGAAAACCCTCAGCACAAATCTGGAATTCCTAGTTGGTAATTTAATGATAGAGACCAAATAAAGGGGAGCTGAAGGTTCTGGCCATGTATGCTTAACCTGATTCCTCAGGTTTCCAAATCATATCTATCTTCTGTTTCATCTCACACTGCAGAATCACGAAGTACACAGCTGCTTTAAAACACAAACAGACATAATCAAACTACTAAGCCATTGTTTATTTCTGCCTTCCAAATACAAAAAAATAACTTAATTGCACAGTCTAACAAGCTCCATGATTTACTTGCTGGGCAGTTCATTATTTCATACAGATGTCTTTTCTGGTTTGTTCGGAGTGCATAAATGATGCATAAGCCCTCAGTGGCTATATGCATTCATTAGATAACATAATACTAATCAGTCTTCTCATGAGCAACGAGAAACCTAGCTGGATTTCCAGGGTGAACACCCAATACAGCTAAATGAGAAATCAATACAGATCAGTAGCATATTTTGCAAGACAAGCGCTGCTTCTACTCCTGCCCCCATGTACCTAGCTTAACGCAAAGATACACTACCCGAGTGGAGAATGTCTCGCCCAGAGCTGCAGCAGAGAACATGCTGTACAAGCAGGCTAAAATGTCAACCCAGTCTGATATTTGATTGCATGTACTTGATAGAAAGAGTTCAATTTCCTATGCAGCAAGCAAGATATTCTTCAGAAACTTGAATATGCACTTGAGTATCAGTTAGCAAAGATAACGTAGCTTATTAAAATGAATCACAGTTCTACAATTTAAAATAGGAATGTTCATCATTTTAAAGCCAAAACCAGTATCATATGGTGTAGTTCTTGAAGAAATATTTCTGGAAAATAGCTCAGCTAGAAACAGAACTATATACATTATATATAAAGATGACACTGCTCAAAGCCTGTTTTCTGCACAAAAGGGTTTGTCAGATGGAAGAGGATCACAGTGGTATAAAGCTATTGGTTCTAGTTAGTTTAGACTAAAGAGTATCTTTTCTAAATATATCAATATGATGAGCTCTTCTTGAGATTCAGTGTGGAACGTACTGGGGAACCCACAAAATTCACCCACATGCCACCTCCTGTCTGTGACAAAAAGCTTTTCTCACTGTTTCCACATTCCAGCATAGGCAACTGCCTCTTGCTGCCCTGTGCCAAGTGAATCTCAGGCTGGAGCAATGAGGAAAACACTCAGCACCAACCTCAGAGCATTCAAATTAGGAGGTCTTCCTACCTTAACAGAGGACAACGTGAAGGGGACAGACTGGTTTTATTATAAGCTATACTGTCTCCAAAATTACAAGACTGTTACAAAATAAAAAGGCTTTAAAAATATCTTCTATTTGTTGTTTGTCTGAAGTTATTTTTAATGCCCCCACCTCAACCACAGCATGTCTAACAATTATGGTACTGGAACCCTCACAGCTATAAACTCAGTAATCCAGTTTTTGACCCTCGCTGCAGCCATCTTGACATGAATCCCAACAGAGATGACAGCACATGCATTTCTATGAAGTATATGCATACATTCATAGTTTTTCCCAAAAAAATCTTAATTGCAGCCTCTCTGTCATAATGCAATCCACGTGTTGGTCGCAGTTCAACAGTAGTGTATGCTTACACCAAATCCTTATAAATTCTGCACTCACATCAATACTCAGCCATCATCTCCACTTCAGTCAGCCTGGTAACATCAACACTGCCACTTCGCCTGCCCTTCACTGCTCCTGCTGTGAATGCATGCTTCCCCCTTGTGTTCTGCCCCATACAGGTTTCTCGAACAGTTTATACACAGTCATGTTACTTTTCTAAGTCAGGCAAAAAGGCAATTTCAAGGGGTCTTTTACTCTCCTGGGGTTTTCATGGGATGAACTTCATCAAGGTGTTTCCTTTTTCACAGGTTAGTGTTACATGTCTAAAAGAAAAGTCTTGGAAAAAGGATCTGAGGGACTGACCTGGTTTTTACCCACTAAGGATGGGAAGAAGTCTACTTTTCTGACTTGGTAAACTATTCCTGCTCTAGTATGATGGAAGTTCTGGAAGCTTTCGAGAAGTCAAAGAACAGTAACAGCTTTCTTAACTACCTCGGACCAGCTTTCTTAACTACCGTGGATCAATGAGTCCTCCTTCACACTGGCAGCCAGGTAGGGGAATGTGGTCTCCCACAACCTCAGGCCTCTGCAAAAATACGGCATTGAACTCTGTAATCACATTAATAAACTGGGATACCTTAATGAGCTTCCCTTGAAAGCAAGAAGTTAGTCAACTTAGCAAATAAAGATCCCAAAAAACAGAGACAGATCAACCCACTTTCTAGAAAAGCTCCAGTAGACACGAGCTTAAGAACATCTAAACTTTAATGCCCTTTTTTATGACATATCATAAGGATGAAAGACTGTAACTCCAACCTAGTAAACCAGTTGGATTTTTTACTGATTGTTTCTGAGGCCTCTCACTTCCTTGAAGAGTGAACACTGAGCACTTCATTCAGAAAGGTATGCACACAGGCGTGCAAGCAGTAAAAGTGCTGCTCCATGTGGAAGGTCAGAGCTTCACTATTCCAAACTGAGACTCCTCCTCATACAGGGTCACAAAGGCTCTGCAGTTCATCATCAGGCAATGTTCAGCATTCAGTGTCTAATGCCTTGAACACTCCAAGAAATCCATAACAAGGCAGAAAAAAAAGAGAGGACAGATGGAGGGTCATTTTCAGTCACAAAACATCTTCCTGTTGTAAAAATATACCTGGAACCTGTATTTCAGTATTAACTCAGAAAATTACATCCAGTCTCTAGAACTGTTTTGCCCTGACTGTAACAGTCCTGGGTGGAATTTTTATCTGCTCGTGATCTTGGGATGAAATTTGATTGGGACAATTCCTAGGGGGTCAGGGTGGGGTTTTGAAGGGTAGGTTTAGTTGTAGTTGTTTGTGGTTTTTTTTCAGTTTTCTTCAAAAAGTAAACCTTTTTATTTAATATAGAATACTGAAGGCAAATAAAGATATTAATGATATATAATCAAATCCTAGCTACATTTAAAATATAGAGTCATCTTCAGACCTCATTGATTTACTTTCCATGTTCTTTTATAGCTATTTGAGCGTGACCCTAGGGCAAATAACAATGAAAAGTTGGTCAGTAAGAAAATGCTTTCACTGTCCTACTTAGCATCACAGTCAAGAAATAGCTATGCTGGCATCCTTGCCAACTAGCTTTATATGTCAACTGCTACTCAGATTATTTGGAAGCAACAGCCCAAGGAAGCTGTCCTAGTAAAGACTGCAAATTAGTAGGTCCTTATTCCTCATTTAAAAAATACTTTGGAGTACCGTACGAAGTATCAAATGAAATAGGATTTAGGAAATACCAGTACTGTGTGGGCTTGGAACAATGTAGCAGCAACTTAGATTTAACAGATAGTTTTCTTTAAAGGGTTTGATCAGAAAACTGTACACAAAAATCCTGAGTACTTATTTCAGTTGTAGCAGCATTTCTATATTAAGAGTGAAAACTACAAGATCTGTCTCACAGCTTCAGCTCCCCTTCCCAGCTCCAGCATACATAGGTAGCTCTGTTCATGGAGAAGATACAGAGATGCAGGTTCCCTTTTTGGACCTGTTTACAAGAACATATATAGATCCATGAAAGCTCTTCCACAATATCCTCAAAATGCTGTTTGAAAGCGCACATTAATTTAAACACCAAACCAGGCTCATGTGTGGCCAGCTCTGAAAACGAGCAGAGCAAACCCGCATCTGTTTGTACCTTACATCTATCCCAGAGGACAGTAAAGAAAGGATTAGAAGAAATGCTGTGCCAGCTCCCCGAGCCAAAGCCTTGCATCTAAACTTGCTGCTTTCCTCCTGTCCTTCACAGGATCAAAAAGATGCTATTTCAGATTTGAGTTCTTACTAATAAAAGATATGTATATCCTTCTTTTGATCTCTCTGGATTTTAACTTTCAGTTCCTGTCCTCCCACGCATCCCATTTCTGCCTGGTGTACGAAACCACACCAATTCCACTACAGAAGACTTTCACACTCCCACAGGCCAGAAGCTAGACCGCCAGTTCATAAAGGTTAAAATACTTGAGCTAAAGTGATCTTACTACTACTAACACAAATACAGTAGTCCAAATCAGATTTACTAAAATTGCTGAGAATGAACAGACAACAGTTCCACCCCACTATGGAAAACGAGAATGAATGCTCTGGGACAAAACCCAGCAAGGACACCCTTCTAAACTAATGGCATTATAGTACAACATATCAAAAGAGTAGCACAGAAAGCCAAATACTCTACACAATTGAAACACAGGCAAAATATTCCAAATTAATTTGTCTCAGTATTTTAAAGATCAAAGATACAATTATTTCAGACAGTATGCTTCTTTTCCAAACAACATGCTTAAGACTAGAAAAAAAAATTGGCTGTTTCAATTAAGATTTTGGCACTGGCTTTTGAACATCACGAGTTTGTTAATTTTATGTAAAGCAAAATAAAGTTATATCCTCAGTGGACTTCAGCAAATTAAACGAAAATATTTCCAGCAGCTAACTTGAAAAGGGATATCATTAAAGTGCTGCATTTAATCTTATCTGTAGTTACCACTTAAACTTCTAGTCACGACACATTCATTCAAAACAAAATAGCAGATTGTAATGTGGGCTGATATCTGAAGGCATTTCATGAGCATACTCATGCTGAAGTCTAAATTTTACATGATCACTAGAGAGATTACCTTTGAACTAGTTACAAAAATGTTGTAATTTCTTTGTTCTGTCTCTGAAATAGCATATGGCATTGGAAAATTTAATATGATTTCTTTCCATTTACTTCCCTTGACTAGTTAGCTAAAATAAGACACAACATAAAACTGGAGATCATTTTCCCTTCTAATAGGAATGGGGGCAGAGGCAGAAAAAAGATCATGCAACTATTCAAATTATGTAGCTTGCAAATTTACTGTCCAAAATGCGAGGTTATGGACACGACGATTACATCCATTCTTTTTTAGGACTATGATTTTCCTCTGTTTATAACCAGTAGTACTGATGCTTCAATATGTTGTTAAATGAAAAAATTGCTTTGACACTTGTCACTACATCTTACACTAGAAAATGAGTGTGGTTCTTAATCAGAACAGACAAAAGTACTGTACTGTTTGATGAAAATTACAATTTGTAACTGGCTCTATGTAAACCATTCTAACCTAATGCCAAGTCCTTGATGATAAGTGCTGCTAGGAAACATTACTGGGCAGCTCTGTGCATGCAGACAGTTAATTATGACTTCAGTGGAGAACAGTTCATGAGATTATGCACACTTACAATGCAATTAACTCTTGTTTATAATTTCTTACATATCTGTAATGTTAGTGTATGTGTGGAGCGCAGACACTTTGCATATCATTTTAACTCCTCTGTTCAGAGGGGTCCAAATCTGTACAGATTTGTATGTATTTTCCTTTTAATAGGAAAAAAGGGACTACATCACACTCAGTTTACAACCAAGCTTTGTCTCTGATGATTGCTTTTATGACTGCATATATAAAAGTTAGCTAGATTTGTGCCTACTATAGCCACCTGCTGAAATTTCAACACCAAAATAAGATCTATAATTGGATACACAAAAACAGAAGCTCTGAAATTACAGCACAACAGGCCCAAAATTTGCAGCAGGGATAGCGGAATTCTGCAGCAGTGTTTATATGTGGCTGTCAGCAGTTGTACACCCACAGAATCTACTATTAGCAGCAAAAAAAGGCCAAGGAAAAAAAAAATAACTCGTACACAACCTCCTACTTTTAGCAGCTCCAATTTTCTTTGCCCTTGCTGGAGCTTTTCTGTGTTTCTTCCCCTGCTCCAAAAGGCGCATGTGGGCCCCATGATGTACAGAGGAAATGTGCAGGCCACCGCCATCTTCTCCATAACATGTTTAGGAATCTAGACAAAGGGGACATGAGAACATTTAATTCTTCAAGTCTTCCTCAAAATAGGACTGAAAAATACTGTCTGATAGACTGAAAACAAAAATTTTAGTTAATTTATTTTAAAACCACATTTATTAGCATCTTATATACTTCTGTGATGATTAAAAAGCATACACAAAGCACAGGTAGAGAATGTTCTAGTCTCTTCTTCCTGCATAACCTTACTTTGTAGGTTTATTCACAATTTAACATCTTAGCATTTCATTTTTCATCTCCCACTGCAGTACTAACTCTAACAAAGCTCCTTGTACAAAAGGAGCATGGCACTGGCATGCCACACCATACCGTATTTGGTAAATCCAAACACAAATCCAAAGACACATCCAGAGCCCAGGCATGTGCTAGATCTTCTTCAGCACTGTTCCACATGGCCTCAGGAGTACAAGACTAAGCTTTAAAAACCTCCAACATATACTGGGGATCTGGTCCAAGACCTCAGAACAAACTTCATCCCCAAATTGATACTAAGAAGGGAATTGAGACTGAAACATCTAGAAAATACTACATCGGCCATGAAGACCTCTGCTGTAACTCAGAAGAGAAAGTCAAGTCTCTTGCAGGCTCTCTTGAATTTAAAACCCTAACAGAAAACATCATGTATAGATTTTTTTATTTGAGTATTCATTTTGTATGCTCTTCAAGAAAGAGACACAAGTTTTCCTTGTTTGCTTTTCACCTTAGAAACTTCAGGAGTCAGAGACCTTTATTTGTTCTGCTGAATGTAATTGGCAATTGTGTACACATACGCAGGCACGTTGCAACAATAGCCAGAGGCCACGAATGCATTACAATGAGCAAGTTTTATTTTCAGTTACCTCTCTACTGGGGGATCTCCAAAGTCGCACCTAAGCTCTCATGCAGAGGTGACACAGCAGGGACGCAGGCGCTGGTAAGTTCAGCCCTGCTGGAAGATACTGGGCCTGCTGAGCTCGCCTGTATTTCAAGGCTTCAGGCAGGCGCAGCCTCCCGCTCTTTCTCACAACAAAACAAGAATCTCAGACATAGTGATAAGGTGCCTAGAGTTTCTCACAGGCCTATGTTATCTCACACAGAGGTTCTACTCATCAAGCACATAAGGTCAGCAAAACAATTAGTGGGATGTATGTGCTTTTTCTACAGACAGGTGCAAGTCACTTTGAGCGTATTTACATTTAACTAACCTCCTCGCCAATCTTACACTACATTCCCACACAGTAATAGATTCCATCGTGAATGCTCACACTTTATTTGCACAAGTCAGTCAGAAAGACATTAGCTGCAGAGCCGCAGGCTTCAACCGATGGACAACAACTGTGCCCACAGCCTAGGGCCCCCACAGGAGTTTTCTGCTTACCTAGAGTAGAATCTCTTTTTTCTGATGGCTGCTTTTTCTCAGGAGGCAGAGAAATCATCCAGAACTGTTGATAAGGTGAGGTAGAACTGGTAGAACTATTAATGTTATTGATGTTCCTCTATCTGCCTGTCCAGTCCAGGTGTTGCCTTGGGACCTGCTCACACCACAGCCACAATGATTAAGAATAGCTCTGACCCACAGAAAATGTACAATACTCTGGGATTCTTGCTTCTCTCTCTCCCTGGCTCCCACAAGAAGCAGTGGTCTGCAGTTTACAACAGTATGAGGAACATACAAGATCAAAGAAGACGAGCGAAACAGAGGTAACTGTGAAAGTGAAGTCAGTGAACAGAGGCAGGGAAAGAGAATTATAACTTCAGAACCCAAATGAAGCTGCAAGATGCATACAGCAAGGGAGCATGTCATATGAACATCGATCCTATCACCTACTTATGTGGTCCAGAGAAGACTTCTATAACAAGTATCAAAAGTACTTCAGTGTAAACCTGAGAAAGTCAATAACATTAGCTAACTCAAAACCACACTAGCTACCTCGAGAGAAGCTGGGAGTTCAAAAATGGAGGAAACTTCATTTTATATTGTTAGCATACATAAAAAGTCACTAAACATTCTCTTTTGAATATGAGGGCTGACCGTGCTATCATTAACATGTACTTGTGAGTCTTTCAGAGTGGTGTGGTACTGAACATCAGTGAACTTGGGATTTGTAACATAGCAGGTTTGCTCTAGGACAGGAGATTCAGTGTGCCAGCCTGGGGCCTAGATAAGAGACTATTTACTTAATATATCACATGCTTATGGACAATCTGATCCTCTGCTTCATGGACATGCTCTCTGAATGCTGTAATACTTCCCTTGCATCTCGAGTTGGACCAGATATAGAAATGGCAGCTCTAATGAGCTCATCAAACCACTGTTTTGGGTGCATTTTTCCTTCATTTGATAGCATATAGGAGGTTTCTCGGAAATATTCATCTATGGTAGCTTTTATATTACCTATATGGAAGCTGAAGCCTCTAAGGTATTTCCTCACCTTTGTACCAGTCAGATGGCACAGCAACTGTCAGCTACTGCAGCTTACTATAGCTTAAAACGTACTTTTTGTAACTGTCTGAATAATTTATGAGTCCTAATATCTTAGCAGTAGCAATCCAACTTCAAAAATTACTTTTTCTTTATTTCTAGGCAAACTAAAGTATTATCATGCCCATTTATCAAAAAAAAAATTATACTAGCTTAGAGATTTATTACATTGCATCTTTATTCTTTCATTTTGGACCTCATTTGACTCATTCCATGTATTAGAGAAACAATCAGCATTGCTCACTATGCATAGCTTATCAAGGAAGTTAAATTTGCTACGAGCACATTTTGCACTGCACACATTCCCATCTTTGGCCCACCTCTTCTCCTCTTCTCACTCTCCTTCCACCCTCCAAACTCACAAATCAGTCCTGTCTCATTCCACACCAGTTTGCTCACCATGACGTCTGCGTTTCCCAGTCCCCCATTAGTACTCCTCCTTTCCACCCCTCAGTGGCATATCTGTTCAGTCCCCAACTTGTTTTAACTGCCTCATTTGCCTTTGCCCCACTGCAGCAGGCCATTTAGCCCAGGATCCTTTCCCTGAGAGTGACACTAGGGGATACTATTTAGAAAAAAAAACACCAAGCCTGACACTGCCTGCAATCCACTCCTCCAATATTCCCCCAGCATCAGAAAGTGTTGTATTAGAGATACTAGAGAATACATCCCTGCCTAATCCTTTAGCATCCATTTATTGACCTGTTGTACATGAGTTAATCTAATCCCTTTCAAACCTGCTGAAATTGTCTACTTCCACAAGCTCCTTACAGCATGTTCCAGAAGTTCCCTGCCTGCTGCATAAAATACCAGGGCTTCATATCGTGCCAAGATGCTGCCCTTTGTCTTGTTATAATGCCCCCCATTTTGTTGGTTCTTTTGGCTGCTGCTACTGCACATTCAGCCAACAACTTCAGAAATCTCTCAACTGACTGCAAGATATTCCTCTTGTGTTGCAATTGCTTGTTCAGTGCTTGGCATTATGTGGGTATGGTTTAGATTATTTTTACTTAATGCATCACATCACTTATCTATTCTGAAACTTGATCTGCCACCTTTCCCCCCCACACACATACAGAGCTTCACAAGGCCCTGCTGGAGTTCCTTACCATTAGTATACCACATTTTATTCTGAAACAGCCTTAGCAACTGTACTCTCACATATTTCAGTGTTTATCTCCTCCCCGACTCAGTGATGGTGATTCCAGAAGATCGCTCTCTTGACTCTTTTTCAACCCAAGAAGTGACTGACTACTATTATGCTTAGACTCCATCATTTGCTTCTTGGTTTTTCATCAACTTGCAGTCTACAAAAATAGCCTTTTCCTCAACTTGGTTTCTTTAATCATTGTTATGAAACCTTCATATAGGTCTTTGCTCTTCCTCCCATCCTGAAAGAGTGGGGGGTGGGAAGATGCTACAGAATTTTTCCTCCTCTTCTGGACTGACCATGGTACTTGGGTTTCCTTTGCACCCTCCTCCCACAACTTCCTTGAGCAAGTGAAGCACAGAGCAGCAACCTGTTGCTTCCAAAGGAACAGCAAGATTAACAAGGGCCGGAAACTGAACTACACAGATACTTGCCCTTACCTGCACCTGAGGAAACATTACTACATTGTTAGAGGCAGTGCCAATGGGAGAGGCAGGCAAACTGAAAGAGTTACTCGTGCCATAACTACAACCTCTTCTCCTATTATACAACTTGCATCAGTCATCACCAAAAAAGCCTACCTACTCAAAAGGTCAGGCAGCACTATATACGGACAATATCAATTCCACCTTATAAAGGGACATATGACAGTCACATGTGGTTCAAGGAGTCCTGTCAAAAACGGCTGTTCTTTTCACGAAGTCCAGACATGCAGACATAGCTCTGCATTGCATACAACGGAACCCAATGCTGCAGTGCCTTGTGGAGGAAAAAAAAAAAAAAAAAAGATCCATAGAAGCAGGACAGGAAAGAAGCAATTGGGTCAGCATTTATTGAGAACTAGTAGGTGGAGATTGGTTAACTTGGAGGAGCAGCGAACGTGGGGTTTTACCGCAGTCCTGTACCCATAGAGTCAAATCCTATCTGACTCCTTTTCTGAGAGGAACAATGTCTGTCGGGAGGAAACGCAGGTCATCAAGACAAATACATTTCTTTATTAAATAAACTCCTGTACAAGGGACTGAGGCCTTTCCTTAAGCTCAGAGGGAATCATATTATACCCATCTTTTTTGCCTTTTGATCTGCTAAAGAAAAATTATAGGTACAACATCCACTGAATGTATCTGAATATTCTTGGCAGTGGTGTTAGCAAGATAATGAAATGGCAGAATTCTCTGTAAAAGAAACGTTTGAAGAAAGAAAATGTAGAAAAAAGAATGAACATCAGTGTTTATTTCCTTAAGGAAATTGTGGCAGAGCCTTGAGAAGAGTGATTCTTTTCTTCAGTGGTTGTCTCTTATCAGCTGCTTCATCTGCTTGCTTGCTTTGTTTATCTGTTAGCCTTGATTGTGATGTGCACTTGCTGCTTGACTGGCTAGATGAACTCAGCTACAACAGCTATGGGCAGTGAAAAAAAGTCAGGAGTTCACAATGCCTTGTCCTCTTTTTGAAATGCCAGCTTCAATTTGCCTAGAGCCAGTGGTTCAAATACATATAGCACATAATTACCCTTTAAAGAGTTAAAGTGTTACGGTTGAGAGACAAGGAAAAGAATGCATTTTAAAAGGGGAAGGAAACTGAAACAGTCCCTACTTTCATTTCTCACTTGGAAAGAAAAATTTCACCTGTCCATAACTGTTATTGCTCAAAAATGCAGATGCTGAGCACCTTGTACTCTAAGTCCTACTTCTTTAGTCCACCAGATATTCAAGCATGTATTGCCCCCAGATCATTATATACAGCCACTACAGCACTTGAAACTGTCTGTCACACCACTGATTTACCACGTCATTTCCTTTAACTTTTTTTTTTAAACACTCTAATAAGGCTCATTTGGGTGAGTAGTGGTTTGTACTCGAGCAGTTAAATGAAATTTAAGACTGTAACAAAACCTACGATGCATCAGAGCTGGCATTCATAATAAACACTATTTAACAGGAACATTGTTACAGAGAAAATGGTTCTGAAAATAAACTCCTACGCGTGTTTAATGTCTTCTTTCCTTTATTTTTATTCTATGCAGCAGGAAGGATTTAGAAAAACAACACAACCCAAAACAATGAAAGACGACTTGATCCCCTGCAATGACCAATTATACCCAAAATTGCTAAAAAAAAAGTTCAAGAGTTCTTCAATCTGCTGTATACCAACAGATAAAACATGACAAAAAAGTGTTCATTTAGAAGGAATCTTAAAGTAAATTTCAATCTAATATAGGTCATTTGTCTTCTTGATGACTCATATCCAGGAATGAGGAAAATATAATGGAAATTCTCTTTGTCATGACCCGTTTTTCATTTCTTATTTGCTGATGTATATCAGATTATTGAATTTTACAAAATGATGAGAAGATTTGGCAAGTGCTCCACTCTGCAAACTTCCATTATCTTTTAAAAAACTATCATATTTGAATATGCTCAGGTTTCAAACAAATTTGAAGTATTTCTTCAATTAAGCTATTTTAGCTCTTAAAGTTAACTGAAAGACACCTCTGCAGCCCAGTCTAGGATGTGTTTTCATTCTTTGTCCTATAAAACTGCAACGATGTGACTACGGGTCACCCCAGAAACTACAGAGAGCTCTTTTATAAAATGAAGTGGACGTGGAGGAGTATTGAGTACCATATGGATCTTAAGAGGAGATGCACATTGAGATCATAAGCCTTTATCCCTAGTTCTCTGTGTTTCAGTACACAGTGGAACTGCGGAGTGTGAGCTCCTTGGATTTGGAACTGGAAATAGTTTCTTTGGCTGTCAATCAACACAAGTCAGAATCTACTTCACATATGCATTGCTAATCATAAGGAACCCAACATTGCTAAGACGCTAAAACTTCAGAAACTTGCTGTATTAACAGGAATGTCGGGCATTCTGTTGCCCATTACTGCTGTTTACATAAGAAAAATGGGACTTGTTTAGACATACTTTTTACAGTCTGCAAAAACCCACAGCCATCCTTTTGAAACTGACGTCTGGTAAGAACAGCTAATTTTTCTGCTGTTCAACCTGATAGTGTCATTATGTGAAAAAACGCAACATACTGGGCAGAGATTTTAAATTATGTTTTGCACGGAAAGCAAAAGGAAAAAGCAAACAACCAATGTGACAGTACAAAATGCCAGGCATCATTCGACCTCCTCAAACCTGCCCAGAGAACATTTAAAAGCCAAAAGCTATATTTAGGTTTATGTGACAATGGCTTGTGCCCTGTAAATCCATGATTTATTACTCCATGGGATGGAGTGCATTTTGCCCAGGGAATTCCCTCAGTCAGTAAGTACCTCTTCAAAAATGGGCAGTACCACTCAAAAGCGAACACCAGCGGGAATGGGAGTGGAGGGGGGTAGTCTCTGTGTGTGTGTGTGTGTGTGTGAGTTACTCTAGTCAGACATATCAACTCTATTCCAGTTGAGCCCCCCCTCCAAAGAAGTTTGACAATTATTTTGTGTTGCTCTTGACTAGACCTAAAGCTCATTTCCACAGTTCATGCCAGTAGGATACACAGATACCATTTTTGAACAGTATGCATGCACATTGATACATATTCACACACTCGCTCAAACACATACGTGCATTATATACAAGAAAACCATGATGAATCAATAGGGGAAACTTCATGTAGTCATTCACTATGACATGGAGACTACCATGTCGAAGAGAGTCAATCAATTGCTGTACCATTTTATTTTTTTATGGAATATTGTAACACAAAAACTTCTAAAATTACTCAGTTTTACCAGAAAATAACATTTTGGCAGAATAGCTTATGGTCCCCAGGGAATCTGGATAAGCTATATCCATATGAAGGTTTGCCAATACTGTTGCATTTCAGTGATGCTAAGATAAGTAGGTAGGCAACTATTTTCCACAGTGAAATGCCATGCTGAAAGGCACATTCCCTGGAGAGCACCACACAGGCCGGAAAGGCTCCTTGTGAGTACAATATTCAGATTTAAAAAACAAACAAACAAACAACAAAAACAAAACCACAAAACACACACACACAGAACTGAAAAATAAAAAAATTTGAAGACATATTTTGGGATTTGAATTTTTAAGAGACACAATTCAGTTTTTGGGTTATGGGGTGGGAGGTTTGGGGGGTTTTCTGAGTAAGCCTAGGTTTTGGTTAGCAGCAAATATTTTGGGCATTAATCCATAGGATATTAATCCATTAACTTGTGAGGTATCTTAGTTATAGAATCGTTTTGAAGACCTTCTGGATCATCAATTCTAACCATTAACATAGCACTGCCAAGAAGTTAATGCTATATAAGGTGTCCTCAGTTAATTTAACTTACAAAACTGATATGTGCAGTTAAGCCTATCACAAAATTTATTTTCAAAATCAGGTCAATAATGAACTATGGATAAAATAACACATTCATCAATACGGAAGTTAACCTACTTGACATTTATATTCCTTAAACAGATAGTTGGTATGTGGCTTTTCAATCAATATTGACAAGTCAGAAGGGAAATGCTGTTACAAGATTTCATGGTTAATACTATGACAGATGATTTTGACTGATGAATCAAGTTTAGACACAAGATCTACCTGTTTTTCTACCTGCTTTCTACTATATCCTGTGACATGTCACATCTTTCTGCCTCAGTATCCCCAGAGGAGAAATATCCACTCTCCTCACAAAGTACTGTGAAACTGAATCAGTTCATAAGCTTCTTACAATCTAGACAATATCAATGTCAGTGGGAGACATTCAGCACCTTGCAATACACGGTAGTGCCTTGCAGGATCAAACTTAACTGTACAGCTCTTTGAAGATCAAATACATGGTGACCAAATGCATTCTGAGGGCAAAATTTACCTTTAAAAGGCAACTGTTACGTATACTTATTAATATTAGTCAAATCATCACCTACACCACTGGTTTACAGAATAGCAATCATGGTAAGATCTCCAGATTTTCAAATTATACTAAAATTAGAGTCAGAGCAAATAATGAAGAATATTACAAATTCCAAAGGACGTGGATCATTTAGGTAATTAGGCCAGCAGATGGCAAATGCAGTGCAGAAAAACATAAAATAATTGGTCTGGGAATATGTGCTAAATGGAACAATCATATAGCATGATGATTAAGAAAAAGCATTATTTGTGTGGAAAAAAATAAACCATTCAGCGAGAGAGAGGCTATGACAACCTATTAGCAAATTAAAAAAAAAAAAAATTAAAAGGAAGTGGTAAAAGGCATTTATTAGAACCTATGAGGTATAATGTATGTGAACTATTTTTACTATCAAGAGATCCAGCCAGGAAATTATTTAATTAGCTAACAGGACCAAGTAGCATGAAAGTGCAAGTATAAGCAGAAGCATTCAACACCTTACAGGATGTGTTTGGCATCACATAGTATCAAATCCAAAGTCAGTAACGTTCTTTGAAGATCAAATACAGTAGGATATAACTAAGACCTTTTGAAGTCTAAAGCCACAAATGAAAACAAGCCTAGATAAAGCAAGAAACACTAACCTACCTGATTAATAGTCTATATCTCGATGAAGAAGCAACTTAGGGAGACTTCTCAGTCTCCCCATTGGAGTGGTTGGGTTTTGTACATGACACCAAAATGCAAGTTCCTCATCGAAACCATGCAGACCAAGGACTCTGAACATGATTCTAATGACTACTCTATCACCTGTTCTAGAGTGATTTTCCAAATTCTATTCTAAAGCAAAGGTACCATTCTTAATACAAATTCCTCTAAAACCAAAATGTTTTGGGTTTTTTTTAACTTGGAAAATTCACAGCCAGCTCCACTAGTTCTATACATCATGGATCACCATGCCACAAAAATAATCCATGGAGAAATAAAACTTTGGTTCTAAGCACCGTGTTGTTCAAAAAAGATAAAATACAACAGCGACAGCAACAAAGAGTAATCAGCTCTGGGATGCAGCTGTGTAAAAGCATTGCAGGGTTGTTAGTTCTGGTACAAACCGGTCCTCTTAATAATTAATATAATATAAATACAAAGACAAAAGGCTAAGTTAGAAAGATAGATCTGTGGGACATTGACAAATAGGCACTGCCACACTTAAAGGATGTTATTATGTATCAGCACTAACATTTTAGGAGAATGAAAGTTATGAGGAAAAGTACAGGCAGCCATGGCCCATTTTCACTGGAAAAAATGACATGGAAATGTGACAAAATTGAGATTTATTTTTTTTTTCCCATAACTACTGTCTGTTGTTTTTCACACTAGTAAGAGGCAAAAATCTGCAATTAAAAAAAAAAAAAAAAAAAAAAATCAAACCCGTATATTAAAAAAAAAAAAAAAAAAAAAAAAAAAATAAATAAAAAAAAAAAAAAAAAAAAAAAAAAAAAAAAAAAAAAAAAAAAAAAAAAAAAAAAAAAAAAAAAAAAAAAAAAAAAAAAAAAAAATCAAGCCCGTTTGTGTCAGACATATTCAGAGATCCACAGAACTGCACCAGCATTCAAGTCCAAAACTTTGAAAAGTTACAGAGTAGGAATCAAACGAGAAAAACAGCAGAAGAGATGTAAAAAGCAGACAGGTGGGGTTAAGATATCAATAAATATTAGAAAGCACATTCCTAATCCTAAAATATCATTATTACTTGTAATAAAACGGCAAAGTCCTTCTCTTACATCATTAATTTCCTTTTTCATCTTAACCTGCTAACTTTATTTTGTGCTGGAGCTATCACATGAAAGTGCTTTGAGTGCTTTTCTCTGATTGCATTGGCAAAGTTATATGAACCATTACCTATCATTACCTTTATTTCAAGCCTGTCAGTTCTTCCTCTTTGTAGCCAACAAGCTGTAAGAAGGGAAAAAACGCAGTCTCTATCAGAGAATAAAACCACCCATACAAAAATGAGCTGAAAGGAGCATGTGAACAAAGGAGAAGGAAGGGTAAAGAAATGGAGAGATAAGAGACTCGATAGATCTGCTTGCTCTCTCTCTGCAAAGGACATTCTACTGTCCTGCTATTAAAAAACAACAAACTCCACACAAATAAATACATAAAAAAACCCTACAACACTAACACACAACACCTGCTGGAGCTGGCTTCTGCCCATGACTCTCCTTTCTTCTGCCACACCTTGTACTTTAAATACCTCAAACATTCCACAAATACTATGCAAACAAAAATAATATTGATACCACTGTCTCATGCATGGAAAAATGTACATAAATGGAGCACGAGTACATGAGAGAAGACGTGCTTCCCACAAAGCTGAGTGTATCTTATGAGGTGCTTTTCAGTAAATCCTTCATGAGCCACACAATGAGCTGTGAGCAATTAATGTTAATTAAATGGCCCCCTCTAGCTATAGCGCTGCCAGTGACACATTAATGACCTCAAAACGCACTTGGATTTGGAACTTTTCCTCCCGGGTGCGTGCCAGGCTGCCTTACCTCCATAAAGCTATGGCATGCTCCAGCTGCTACTGCACATGTACGGAATGTCATTCCCATTTGCAGTTACATGCACCATTCGCCAAACACGGAAGGAAAGTAGCTGTTATACAAGAGCACGTATGCAGACACAGCTCAGAGACTAGAACATGCCAGTAAGCTTCGATTTGCCTGTTTGAAACACCCAGAGAAGCTACATGCAAATGCAACATGATGGTGTACTGACAGGCAGACCATCATGAAGGCAGTCAGGTTAATGCAGCAGAAACGCGTTCCAGAAGCGCAACTTAGCACACTCAGTGCCCCAGGCTAGTAACAAGCTTGCCTCTTAACATCGCAAAAATAAATAAGGAAATGAAAAAATAAATAAAAATCCTAAATAAAGAGTCAAACATCCCCCAGTGTAACACCATGGCGCAAACACCAGGAACCATAGTGTCCTACTGCTTCTCAGCAAGCACTTTATTAGGAGGCAAAGGAATACAAAAGCTCGGTTATCCCTGTACTCTGGGAAGATAATGGAAGCCACCGAAAATGACTAGAGGAAATAATGCAATGAAGTCACAAACAGACAGCTGAATTCATAGTCATTCCTAATTTGACCATTATCTACAGACTAAACTGCAAACATTCATCTCACATATAAACACAAGAAAAAGAAATTCAAGAGAGGGACAGAATGACAGGCAAGTATCCTTTAAAAATGAATGCCTCTGGAAAATACTAGATATTCAATCAAATTGAATTAACTGACAACAAATGCTGAACTTCAGTAGAGCGTCTGACAACTTTTATCTCCAAAGCTATCCAAAAAAAGAAGATGGAAGCATCTGGTATATGTGTTAAAGAATGAAGCCAGAGCATCTGCCATGGCAAGCATGTTATTGGGCAGCTGGATGAAACTAAAGGGCTAGCTCAAGGAATCTACCAAAGAAATGAACAGAGGGAAAACTTACAGGACTTAACAACAAAGGATGTACAAACAGTGGCAGAACACACACATGGATTGCAAAGCCCAGCTGATACCCCAAAGGTCATTTGACGGCACTGAAAGGATTCAGAAGCAGATTTCCCATCTTATTTTGAAAATATACCCATGCTTTATAGCCCACATACATGCACCCACTGGGCTGTGATTTACTAATACCTCAAAACAATAAAACCTAATCATACACATACAGATAATATTTTCCTCAAGGTTGTTTTTTGTTTTTAGGATCTCTCCTCTCCTTCAATTTCTCTTGAATGATCTAATGCAGTTAGAAAGCATGACTCTAACCAGTTTAAACTTCTGATTTTAGTGGGGTTAGGGACAGGTAAAGATATTTTCACTGCTTTTTCAAGATCTAGCTCATGGCAGAGCCAAGAATGCTGAGATGTAGGGAGCTTTCTGTGACTGTGATGGAGAGAAGCTCAAAGAAAAGCTGTTCCAAGAGCACATATGGTGCAAGAAAAAGTCTGAAGTAGTAGCTTAAAGCAGAGAAAAGTTATGATAGCACTATACATTTCTTGCAGCTAATATGCAGCTTGTCACAGACCCTAAAATTAAAAAAAAATTAAAAAAAAAAAAATCACAGGTTAGCAAGCATGAAAAGTAGAATGTAATAATGACATTGTGCATTCCAGGCAAAACAGAATTCATATTTGAATTTTATTTTCATTTCAATATATGAATACATTCACTGAAGGCTATGGACTCTGAGTACAGAAGACCCAGATAAAATCAGGTATTTTTATTTAAAAAAAAAAAAAAATCATCGTCTATTCTGGTGCTTGGATTCAAAAGCCATCAGAGACACGAAAAAACACACCCACTCAGAGGTATGAAGGAAAAGACCTTGTAAAAATAAAAAAAAAAAGAGAGAATGGAGAAAGAGAAACAGAGGGAGAAAGGCAATACCAAAAGCAGGAAGAAGTCTGCAAATTACACTGCAATAACAACATTGTAATTTGTTAATATTAGTCTTTGATACATGTGAAATTCTGAACATGGCTAGAACAAAATGCAGCCTGCTACAAAAAAAATTGAAATATTTAATTTCCACATAGAAAGGTCAAAACAGAGCAAACATGCCGAGCTATTGCCTGCTGTATCACATACAGTCAGAATATATCAAGTCTTCTTATTATTACCATTATTTCATTTGAATTACAATTGCACCTGTAGTCCAGGGGATAATTTCCAGAGATTCCATCAGTGCTTCAGAGGATTCAGAATCTAAAATAGCAAGCAGCATACACTGGAGGAATGGGAGAATATTAAAGCACACCATTTCAAACAACAAGTGTCAGCTTCTTCCACCAGCAAACTATCTAGCCAAAAAATAAGACCTATCTATTACAAGACTTGCATTATCACAGGCTTGGTGAAAATCCATCATCTATTCATACATGACTCCCTTTAAAGAACTGCATATGGAGGAAGTGAGAACTGACTCAAATTTTAATAAGGCTCTACTATGTAGTTTTGTGCTCTCATCATGAAACTGAAGCATCTGATAAGACACATACCTAATGTTCTGAGCCTAAAGGAGAGCAGGAGACTAGACAGCAACTGAGAAATACACTTCCCAGAAGTGCTCCATTTCTACTAAGTGGCACATCTGCACTTGCACTTTCTCTTGTAGTCTCCAAAATGCTGGCTGACAGACAGCAATCAAATTGACCAGCTGTTTCTAGCATTTGGGCTCATACAGAAGCAGAAATGTTAAAATGCTGCCTTGCAATTAAAAGAGGAAAGCCCAAAATGCAAGGAGTACAAGTCTGATGTACAAGTGTTTCAGTGTATGCAATTGGAAAAGTATGCACTAAGTCTTTCCAACAATTTGACTTGTTTAAAGACAGTGTTGTAGCAAAGTTCCTAATGAGACCAAGGACCACGAGTTGTGCTTACGTTGCTTCTCTGCTGTACCTGTAAGTTTACAGCTGGAATGCTAGGTGAGAAAAAACATCAGTCAGATGGACTTCTCTTCTGCAGACTCTATTCTCCAGGAAGTTGCATGGTATGCAATGAAGCAGCTTATGGATGGAAAATAAAGCCATAGTCATAAACATTGTCCCTTATAGTTAGTGTTACCACGGTGCCTGTGCAACTCAGGCTATTCTCTTAAGCACTGTATGACCAAAGATGAAGAAGGAAAAAAAAAGTTACACCATCACAACTTGAATAAAAGACAGCAGATGGCAAAATGGGAAAATACAAGGAAACAATAGGTCACTATGAAGAATAGTGGTCTCAGCATAACACAGCTGCTTACAAGGTGGTAAACTTTTGTAGGCACCACAAATAAAGAAACTTTTTAGAAAGGCTTTGAAGGAGGATAGTTTGCAGCTCTGTGCTTGTTGGGGATGGGTGGGGGGATTTAAAAAAAAAAAAAAAAAATCACAGCATAAAACCAGGAAGTATTAAGTGGATTATGGTGGATTATGGTGACTGGCAACTGAAGGCAGAAATAAATGTTGTAATAATGCAGAAGATGTGATATGTGGGAGAGAATAAGGAGCCTTGAAAACAAAAGACAAACATCTTGCATTTAATGTGACAGGTTAGATGGATGTAGTTGATGAAGTCAAGGCAAGAAGCGATAGAGGTCAAACTGAAGAGGTAAGGAAATTATCTTTAGAGCAGCAATTATCATTGACACAAGTGGGTCAAAACTGCATTGCCAAGGCTAGGAGAAAGGTTGCTGGCATAATCAAGGGATACAAAAGAAAGGTATGAGGATAGCTGTGAGGGAAGACTAAGGCTACTGTTTCACCTATATTGAGCTTCAGCAGGTACACAGACATGCCCAGGGAGATAGCAGACATGCCAATATTTTAGTTTCATCAGGGAAGCTGCAGAATATTTCTGTATCTTGTCAGCATTCACAAGGTACATACATGTCTATTCAGAAATCAGATCTTCACCAGATGAGATTTTGGAAGTCAGAGGAAGTCAAAAGAGAGCTTTTGGAGATTACGGAGATGAATTAGGATGGTTTTGAGAGAAGGACAGGATGAATATTCAAGAAGTACAAAAAAAGAATTCAGCACATTCTACATAAAAGCTACAACAGCACACATAACAAAGGGAATATCAGTTGTTGACCCTTATTATTTCTTTATCCGTGTGAGCCTCACTATTACTCTGCTAACAGACAGCTAACTCCTGACTGACAAGGGAATCTAGTATCCACTGCAGGGAAAGTACCAGAGCCTCACCAAACCAAACACCACAGATAAAGCACTCTGCTTGTCAATATTCAAACTATGTTTTCTAAATAGATTAGTAAAGAAAAACAAAGGAAATAAAAGTCTCACCTGTCACTTGCCAGTTTCCCACATCCTAGATCTCTTATATGGGCTTTATTCCAAGACAGTTTCTGCTAGATTGATTCTTCCAGTCAAAGAAATAAATCTATCCTTACCCTAAAGGACCTCACTATTGGATTTACTACCATTCATCATCACTTCTTTCAAATCTTCTTGAAAACTGCAGGGTTGAATGGAAATTCCAGAAGTATCTTGGAGATCTTTTGATCCATATGACCTCTTACAAGCACTCCTCTACTTCTAATATACTCACCTAAAGAGCATCACAAAGTCCACCCCTTTCCCATACTTTGTTGAAAAACTGTGACAAACTCTCCTGAAAAAAAAAAAAAAAGTCTTCTATGCTAAAGACTAGCAACACAATACAACTTAAAGGTTTTACCAGCCTGCAGACAGTTGCAGTATTTTTGACAACCTGTTTTCGATTTTTCTAAACGAGCAATGAAATTCATCACACAGATGAAGGGGGAGAGATGCAAGACACAGATGTAATGACAGAAATGTGTTCTTCTAAAGAAGTCCTTAGACTACTGAGCATTATCAGACAATTAAGATCTCTCAGGCAATTTTGTGAGTTTCGCATCACAAACCCTATGGAACCTAGCAATGCACAATAGAGGAGCTGCTGAAGACACAGTATCTTTTTTCCCCTCCCTTCATCTTCACAGGCTGACTTTGCTCCCAGATTTTTGCATGTATCAGAATAGCCTTTGAAGGAGAGAATAGCCAAAAATGGAAGAGTGACAGGTTATGACTACTTACAGGAGCAAAAATTTTTTAAGTCCACAGATCCAGACAGAACCTGAAGCCCTGAAGGGGCCGAAAGTGTCAGCCAATCTGATAGCAGCATTATTAGGGAAATTCATGGTGATCCGGCCACTGACCAAGGGGTAAAGTGTGCTATGCTGGTCCTTAAGAAAAGGAGAAGAACCCAAAGAAAAATCTCACTGGAAGCCCTAGAAATCCTGGAGCATGTCCTCTTTAAATACATTTCCAAACACACAGAAAACAAGAAAGGAATCAGGAAAAGTCAGCACCAAAATATTAAGGTTAAGTCATACTTAGCCAATGTATAACTAGCAAGCTGGAGAAGAACAGAGTGCTGGACACAATCCACCTATTATTTAGTAAGTTTTTTGGAAGAAGGGCTGGGATAATGGACTGTTAGGTAGGCTGAAAATAGGCTGGGCTGCTGGGCTCATAGAGTACTGTTGAGTACCTATTGCTTAATGCTTGGCTGCCAAAAGTGAGAAACATATGCCAGGAATTGATACCAGGGTCTGTATTGTTCAGGAACAGCTTAGCAATAACAATGAGAATCCAGAATAGCATAAAGTTTTGTACCTGGTGTGGAATAAATCCATGCACCTATATATGCTGGGAAGCAGCTGGGTAAGTTTCAGCCCTGTTGAAAAGAATCTGTGAGATATATCAGACATCAAGCTGAACACAAGCTACAAATGTTCACTCACTGAGTACTTGACTGTATCAGCAAGAGCATGGCCAGCAAATTAAGGGGATTTATCACCCCCCTCTACTCTCCTGTGTTCTGGCAGAGCATCAGGAATCTGTGTCCAGTGTCAGGTGGATACAGAGGATTCAGGAACACCCAGAGGAGGATCACCAAGATGGTCATGGCCTAGAGAACACGTTTGTATGAAGCAACTGAGGGAGCTGGGCACCTGTAGAAGAGGCTAAGGGTTGCTAGAAGCAATACAAAGCTAATAGAGCCACAATCTTCTTGACAGTAGACGACATAACAAAGCTGTCTTGACCATAATCTACAGCTTTAGAGGTTCCAACTGGATATCAGGAAAAATGCACTGCCAATTTGCGTCCTAGAGCTCCTTAATTTGTGTCCTAGAGCTCCTTAATTTGTGTCCTAGAGCTCCTTAATTTGTGTCCTAGAGCTCCTTAATTTGTGTCCTAGAGCTCCTTAATTTGTGTCCTAGCGCATCAACATATTCCCTGCTCAACATGACTTGCATCCAAAGTACAGACAGCTAATGCTGAACCTGTTGAATCTAACAGACAGGTAAAATATCTCCAACTGAAATACCAAGAAATTAACAACAACAACAACAACAAAAAAACCCCACACACCACACAACAACAAAACCCAGTACAATCTCCATCTGCAGCATCTCCAAACCCCTGTACTGACTTACCATGAAAACTTTTTTGTTAAGGGGATGACAGGAAACCAGAGTAGAGACTGAAGTAGAAAGCATGCCTCCCTTTCCACTTACATAGTATCCTGTGAAGTTGCCACAAAAAAGGGCTTTCCAGGCCTGAGCTGTCATTGCATAATGTTTCAAAGCCATACTCTTCCTTCTGTGCTTCCCTTCCAGCCCAGATCTGTAAGTTTTCCGCTTACAGAAGGAAAAACCCAAGGCCCTCTATTTGTAGCTACTCTGTACGCCTGCAGTAAAGCTGTCAACATCTAAATGTTCATGTAAACAGGTGCATATTTTAGTTCTTTCTCCCATCAGCATAATAAGTATTATTAAGACTAGGGCAGGTGGCAGATTTTTAAAAGGCTTTAGTTATATCAATGGTAAATTTGAATGGATTTTTAGTCTGCTCTAGTAAGGCAATAAAATATAATAGCCTCTTAACTGACACATTGTTATCAGTCTTATTATGGCTTTCTTCATGCCTGTCAGTGGATTATGGTAATTTTTTTAGTCATGGGTCTAATCAAAGTAGAAGGCTGAGCTACTGACAGCTCAGGAGAGAGATAACTGCTTACATACTGTCATGAAATTCTAACACAGGCAGAAACTGAAGCATTTCTCTTTCCCAACTCTCCTCCTAGTAAAGCAAAGCAACTTTTGGAACAACAGGTTCCTTTTCCACATCAAACAAAGAAGCAAAGAAACAAAAGTTCAATACTTTCTTTCAAATTAATACGGCATTCAGTACAAGAATCTTTGTTCTTCTAGGCAGCTGGTGTGCTGCAGTTGAGAAATGGTTTTGTGATCACTACTGTAAACGCATCTTAGTATCTACCTCTCTGAAACATCTCCTCTACTTGTTTCTGAGGATCTGGTCAAATCAAACCATTACACTACATGGCAAAAAGTCATAAGTAAGGTTGAAATACTGTTTTCTCATTCAAGCAAGCAAGCCGCATTTACTTTATTCTTCAAAGCACCAAGGAACAGCTTTGTGCAAGCATTATATAGTGGCTTAGAAGGGGAACAGCCAGGACTGTAAATACATAGAGGGTGTGCAATGCAGTGCATATGAGCATGCATACATTACGTGCAACGGACATAATCACATAGCAGTTGCTGGATTGTGCAATGTGTGGGGAATTTCTGTTTTCATCAAGCTTTGTGTGTTTCTACCAAAGTAGACAGAAGTACACAGAAGATCCCAGCATTAAAAACAAACAAAGAAACTCCAAACCTTACAGAGCATAAATCTTTCACATTCCAAAAACTGTGGCTCCAGGGTAATTTGTACTGAACTTGAGGGGAACAGATTAAAAACTGTGGAAGTTGGATTTATGCATAGTTAGAGTGTAGGCAAAACACTGCATGAAGGCCGTTTACATCAGCTCTCCAATAAAAGAAAGAAAACAGAGAAGCCTCCACCTTCCATTCTCTTCAGGCCTGCTCCATGTACCAGCTGCAGTGATGGTCAGTGACCCAATGTATCTATTAAAAACATTACTGTGATCAGTAACATATTTCACATTGGCTACCGAAAAAAGAGATGACGCTAGTGCTTTATCACAGTTCATGTGAGCTTGAAACACTCACCTAGAAGTAAAAGGATTGACTGAAGAATATAAGTCTGAGATCCCATCTGCTAGACTGTCTACTAAACACTAAAATTTAATAAGTAGCAAAAAAGATGAAACCAAACAAACAAACCCAGACAGCAGACTGATAGCACATATTATCTCACCAGCATTCATCACCACTGATAATACAAGAGAAAATGTGAAGAAACAGAAGAGTAATCCAGGAAAGTAACACATCCTGCTGCTGAAGACAAAACCAGAAAGTTTTTTGTTGAATTTAGTAGGAATGTTACCACAGCCTGGATTTCATTAATATGCCTTTTGCATATAAAAATAGGTTGTGAGTGTCCTTGGTAAGTGACATTCCTTCAGTAAAATAATTCCTTTCTTTCTCATGAACCTGTGAGATGTCAGAATGCTGAGGCACAGGAACCAAGCACAATGAAGGTGTCCAAGAAAGAGCCTACTCACAAAACTCAGCCCTTCCCAAAAGTGGGAGTATCAGTCTGAAAAGGGGCCTTTTACATTTGAGTATTTGCAGGTCTTCTGCTTCTCCTTCTGCCGCTTAGTCTATTTTACATAAGTTATTGCCTGCTTAAAAAGGCTACAATTAAAAACAAGCTTGGGCAAGTGAGCTAAAGATATAATCTTCACATAAAATAATGCAGACAGGTGCTAAAGTTTCAATGTTGCCTGATACTACATTTGCATTATCAGCAATGGTACAAATCATACCCAAAGAACAGCTTCATAAAGAAAAGCAAAACCTTAGGGGAAAAAAAAAATCCAAATTTGTTTTCTGTTGTGTGCAAGCTGAGAGGAGTTTAATTTTCCAAGATGTATTTAGATTCCTGACTACTTGAATGGCCATTGTGTTATCAGTCACATGCAATAATAAGAACTCCACAGAGCTTCATGAGTCATAGTATTGAATCCAAAGCTGATTGATGTAAAGGCGAAATATTATCTTCTCATTGAGTTTAAAGGGTTTTGGCTCAAGCCGATAGCAAAAGACATGAAATGAAGCATTGCAAAAACACTTGGAATAAGCTAAACCACTTCTTAAGATTAAAGACAAATTATTATACAATACAGAATCTCCAGCACTTACTGCTTATCATTGTAGGATTTAATGCTATTTTCCATAGTTCCTATTCTGCAGTGAACTAAGGCTATCTGCAATAAAGATTTCTGTAAGACATTTCACCCTGCTTTTGAAAATCCTTAATCTTTTCCGCCAGTTTTTGTTAGAGACTTCCATCTCATCAATCCTTTTTAAAAGCATACTAATTTCAGAAACGACTGAATCAAGCTTTAGCATAAACAAGTCAAAAATCTAACTTGAGGGCAGAAAGCAGTGGAATCTGAAATAATTTCCAAATAAGAGCAATATAGAGTTAGCATTTGTGGCTGAAGGAAAGCCACTCCAAGTAGCACAATGGGGTTCAAATTATATATGTGAACAAATGCCTTCTACAAAATCCTTCCTTTTATCATTTTCATAATTTACTGTTTTCTCTTGACCTGTCACATGTTTATCTCATTCACTACCTTGAGGCATATGGGGGGCAGGCAAAGAGAGAAAACTTTGTTTCATTCAGTAACCAAGTTCTAATTGACCAGAACTACACGACATGAATTCTAACTAGTGTCTATGAAGTATCTTAAAAATACAGTTCTCAATAGGTCAGTTATAGGCTCTGATCAAATAGTATGTGAGCTTTTTCTAAAAAAAAAAAAAAAAAAATTCACCTTGTAAATAAGAAAACCTAGCCAAACTGGAGGAAACCTTTTCAAACCTCATACTCATCTTTTGTTTAATGTTATAAAATTCCATCTCATTAACATATGATAGAAACACATTTATGTCACTGATACTACAGACTGGTAAGTGGCCAGCAGTGATGGGTGAGACAGCAACAGAAGAAAGTACAGCTCTTCTGAACAAAAGCCACAGCTCATGCCACAATATTGAGCTCACGGATTACCAAGGACAATGCAGTCACGTGCCACACTGTAACACACACTGCTTGTAGCTCTGCTCTGGACAGACTATGCCCCACCTTCTAACTGGCACTGAAGCCTGGCACTTCAGTGCATTATTTCACATGGACTTACATACAACAGATGCCAGCTTGACTAGCAAGTACTGCCACTGCACAACAATGCAGTAAACTTAACATTTTAAGTTTGCTTTCCCTGTGAGGTATTCTCTGCCTTCCTAGTGGCACGCTTCCTGCTGACCCACCTGCTAATTTAAGTTGCTGGAAGGTTTAGCTGATGGCATAACATATGCTTCTTGGTGATATTTCTCACTACCATAGCAAGGACAACTACCAACTGCAAAAGTCATTCTAAACTGTCTTCTTTAAAGATAACTGGTAAAATGCTAACAACTTTTTCAAATTCCCTGGAATAGGAACTTATTTTGCCCTCTACACTGCTACCACCCTATAAGGTTCTGTTTGCAAATCTGGCACAGAATAAATAGGCAATATGATTTATGCTGATTTTGGCCCAATAAAGAAATAAAAGGTATTATAACAGAAGGAGCTGAGGGGTGAAAGGTATATAAATTAGTTATGGATTCCTGACATCACCTTTAACCAATGTCTTCAGGGGATTCAGGATTTACTCTTAAGGGATTGAGGGGTAGTTTGTTTCTTTTGGGGTGTTGGGTGAAATGCTCTTTTTATTCCACTGTTGGGTTTTTTGGGGGGGAAGAGGGGTTAAGATTCAGTAACACAGACCAGCCAGCTGTGCAGGTCACCAGATTAAGGATATAACACTGGAGTGTTTTTCTTCCTACTGTTTTTCCTGTACAGTGCACCTAAGACAATAACATCATCATATGCTACTTAGTGGAATTGAATCAATTATATCAGATTGCTGTGTTGTGTTCAAATACATGAAGCCAAATAACGAGCATTTGGTTTATTGTTCACCCTTTTCAGGAAACTCAGTCTTGTGGGAAATTGACAATCAAAATAAACTACTATGTTATAGCCTGCAGGGAGCGCTTCTGTTCCAAAACCAACGACAAGTACCCTTGTCTTTCATCGTGGAGGTATCCCCCACCAACATAGGCTACTGCTGATTAGCGGGCAAATACAGAATGAGCCACCTGTATGGCACACAACAGATTTCTGAACAATACCACTTTTAAAGACCCAGAAGTATCAGGCCACAGATGGTGCTTTAAAAATTATCACTACGGCAATTTATTGCCTCTCACCTCAATCTTTATTGTTGCAATTATGCAACAATACATGCAAATCAGTCACTAAATTTCACAACAGCTATGGTTCTTTTTCACAAAATTCATGGCATCACAATAATAAAAGTAAATACTAATAATCCACATCATAGTCTCACGATCCTTCATCATCACTTCTGATCTGGGGATCAGCTGGACAGTCAAAGTCAAGATGTCACACATCTTGGTCCCTACGGAGGCCTGATATAACAGCTTTTTAGTGACAAGGGTGCTGATGGAAATATCCAGGTTACTGAGAAAGGAGAAAGCATTTAAAGTTTTGAGCAGTTCCGAGACTCCCACGACAACTGGCACCACATTAGCCTTTCCTCTTTAGTTTTTTGTTGTTGTTAGGAATTTTTTTTAATAATTCCCCGCTTAGCAGATTCAAGATTTTCCGCTCTTCTTTCTCTTTCTGAAGTCAATCCTCTGAACAAAGTCTATGTATGCTATAGCATGGGAGGAGGTCATATTCTTCCAGTCAACCAATACTTAACAGATTGCACTGCGATGATTTCTCAAGAACTTTGGGCAGAGGAGGTCTTACAATCTCTTTATCATATGCAGTTCAAGCCGCCCCAGTCAGATGGACAGAGTTTGCTTTTCTGCATAAACCTCTGTCCATTAGAGTCCTCTTTGCTAATAATTTCCATCTTTTTTTGTTGTTTTCCATACAAATAATGGATTCTCTATAAAAACAACTCTTTAAATACATGCATATTCTAACATTCTTATTTCAGTCCTATAAGGGAACATTATGAAAACAAAATGGCAGAAAAATTAGCTGAAAAGACACTCACATCTCTAAAAGTCTATAGGCTTCTGAAATCATAACAGACAATTTTGGATCTGACAGGATGTGTGGGAATAACAGAAGACTCAGCAAGGAGGAGAATTGTAAATATACTCAAGCAACTGCAGCTGGAGTGTAGAAAAAACACAGAAATCACAAGTAGAACCTCTGCATTTACATAACAGGCCTTTGAAAAAGCTGTAAAGGCACCTTATCATACATCCTCAAGATTCCTACAGGCAAAGATCAAAACACTGTGGTAAACTGTGCCTGTGTGAATCCCTATATACAAGCCGAAAGAAGCAGGCTCAGTTGGTCTTCACCAAGGGCTGAATTCTGCAGTGCCTGCATCTCTGCTTGTGCGACCTCTGCCTGGGAGTTTAAGTGCTGTTTCAGAGATCCCCCAGTAGCAAAGTAACAAAAATAAATTTGCTCTTTGCATTGCATCTGTGGCCTCTGGTTGTTCTGCGTTCTGCCTCCATTGGCTCACACACAGGACAAACCATATTGTCGTTGCTCCATATTGTGGAAATTTTATGATCATTACCTCTGACTGTAAGATGACTAAGTTTGCAAAGACAGATTTTCAAAACAAGTCTCCTCTTCCAACTATTTCGGTGTAGGGAAAAAAGAAAAAAACCCACACTACTCAAAAAAGAAATCTTAATGTACTACTAAGAAGTCAAATGGACTACAACAGCATTAAATCCCAGAAAAATCCCCTAGAGAAGACTGACTCACCATCTAATTTTTTCAATTACCCATAATAAAAATTATTTCTGTATTGCAATCATTTCTCTTACAGGAAAGAGGTAGAACCTGTCTTCTCTCAAGCAGAACAATTAGTCTGTTACAAAAAACTACATAACTTCTAATAGTAATTGGAAAGCGTTCATATCACAAGTTCGTATACTTAGGCAGAAATAACTGTTCAAAGCATACAGTGGAGAAGAGTTTGCTAGGTATCACTTCTGTTGGAAGAATTGGGTCATTACACTGGATGACAGATATTAATTAAATAATGTTATGGGGCTTTTTTAGTACCATACAATAAGAAAAGCAGACGTGCCATTTGTGGACTTAAACATAAGCTGAAAGATAAGTGAAGTAACTCTGTTCAACACAAGTAATGCATCAGCTAAGCTATGGATTCGCATCTGGGCATGACATTTCAGGAAAAACATAGACACTTGAAAAGAGTTCAGAGAAGAAGAGAGATCAGGGATCTGAAAAATATCAGATATAAGGAAAGACAGACACAGGACTACTTGGCTTTAAGAGATTAAATGGAAACTAGTACCAGTAAGAGTCTTACTGGCTTATAAAGGAGTGCTGCAAAGAAAGGATTCATTTGTTCTGGCCATTCATAGGACACAAAGCAGCAGTCTTAATGACAGCAAAAAAAGAGATTTGTGGTAAATATTAGTAAAAGTTTTGCATTAGTTAAGATTGTGGAGGACTGAAATAAGCTGCCTGTGAGGTAGGAAATACCTACTGCCTGTAGTCCTTGAAAACAGGTTAGACAAACACCTGTCAGGAACACCACTAGAGTACAGGCTCAGACACAGATGACTTCTTATGATCCAAGAGTATTTCCCAATTCTTTGCATACTCTCTTCCTTTTCAAAGTGTTTTGCAGCATGTTACTGTTACCCATTTTAGCCCATCTTCACTTTCTGGCCTAGGACAGTGCAAGTATCCATTCACTCACCAAAAGCTGTTGCAAGCAGAACTGTCAGGTCTGAGGACTCAAAAAACAATCCCTGGTATTAGCTGGGGGGAAAGGGAAAAAAAAAAAAAAAAGGCAAAAAAGCAAAAGCTATTGGATAAAAATCCTATAGAAAATTACTGAATTTGTGAGGAAAAAAAGTAGTCTACACAACAAAGTAATAACTTTGGAAGTATAATCTACTGTAAGACTTCTTGAGTGCTGGTGAAGGTCTAAGAATATTCTTGCTAAACCAAAGCTACGCATTACAAAGCAATACATCAAAATTGTCAAATTATCCAGTGTACTGTGCTTCCTTTCTCTTTCAAAAATTTTGAAAAGCTATATAAATTCTAGGAAGACACGCACATCATCTTGCACCTGACTCATACATGCACATACTAATTGTGTTTAGGTACTGAAATAAAAGAAATTAAGGAAGGTTTCAAAAGTGACAAAGCAAGAATATTTGCATGCCCTATCCGTCTCTGTGTTCATTTGTCAAATAAATCACAGCACAAACCGATAACCTGACTTCTCAAAGCGTTTAAGAATTTTTTTCACCCCTTACACATGATTTAACAACTCTAGCATTTATTTATGGAAGGAGAAGGTAGTAGATTAGAGGGAGTTAATGAAAAGGTTTATTAATGAGTAGCACAGTAGCATTAATAAGCATGGGGGCAGATGAGGCAAATACTTTAGTAATAAATAATAGAATCATTTGAAGTGTGGCACACTGGCAAGAAGTCTCTGAGGGTCTTTCTCCTTATAAAAATAGCTGTTGCACCACTGTGCTGATTAACCTCCCAGCTTTGTTACGTTATTTATCTTCCAGTAAGAACTGACAACCAACAGGATGCCTACAGGATGAACATTACAAAATTTCATGAAACTATACAGGACAAACATGGCAAGTTAACCAGTATTATAGTTGGATTGATACTTATGCTTATTTTATCTTAAAATCTTGCTACATTATAGGTTTATTTTTAAAAAATATTTTAAGATGTGTCCAGTTGAGTGAATAGTCCCTATTAGTATGAAATCTTATGGGACTATTTGTGCAATCAAGGAATTACCCAGGCTAGAAAAGAATGAAGACTTTTTCCTCCATCTTTCAGATTAATTGTGGAACGAGGCAACAATTCAATACAAACACTACTATCAGCATCTGGAACTTCATCTACTTTTGTGAAGAACGGAGTCAAACAACATATTCATAAGGAGGAGTAATTTACAACTCGGACTCACTGGATTGAAAGGATGAGAGTGCCATTAGTTTCACATGCCCATGCCAAGGCATAGAATAAGTGAATAGCTTGTTCTACAGCCAGAACAAATGTAGCAGCAGAAAAACTGGAATCCTAGACAGGATGGCAAAACCATGACTGTATCTCAGCCAGCCCTCCTGACAGTCCAGCGTATTAGCACAAATCTACACTCTGTCATGGCTTGTGCCAATACACCAGGGCACGGACACATTCCTCATTCTCTGCCACAGGAGAGATGGTTTTTATGCCTGGTATAGAGGTGGAGAAAACAGCAAATACAGTGAAATTTGTCTGCCACCAAGACCTGGTAGCAGAGGCAATGATGCCTCTTTCACCCTAGTAGAGTCTCACTTGGTGGCTATATTCAGGTTGGGTCAGACTGCAAGATGACATTTACTTCCCTTCTTGCATATGAAAGGAAGAACAAGTAGAGCACTCACTTCTCCTTTCCTGAGGAACATCCCTAAAGGCCCATATATATACACATTTCAATAAACTATAATACATTTCCTCTTCTGACTGCATTTTTCTTCCATTTCCATTCCAGCCTAGTTGAAAGGGTAGTCAGCCACTGTTTGGCTAGATCTGAATTGTCCTAATATGTAAATTAGATTCCCCTCTCACTTAAATACCCTGGAGAGAAATTTTCCTGCATTTAAATAATTGTATCACCCATTACATGAACAATGACTCCAGCCCCAAGTGTTTCCCTATGCTAATGAATATATAACTAATGAAATGAAGATTAATTAAATACTAGTGCAGTGACATAAGACAGGAAATACAGGATACTAAATTTTACTAATGATGTATTTGTGAAATGTGTGAACAAACTCTGAAATGGAAGGTTAAAACATCTTTGAATCTAGACATCAAAAACAAATATGCAATACACTCATTGCCAGCATGCAATACACAATTACTGCAAGACATCTGTAATAATTGCTGTAGCAAGTCAGTAGCCCAAGCAGTAAGACACGAGGCACTGCATTTACCAGTTTACTACTAGGCGGCAGCACCGCAGGGCGCAGCCTGTTCATAAAATCCTGTACCAAACGAACAGGCTTTCAGGACTGGATACCATCCTAGAATACATTCATTTTATATGGCTGTAATGACACTGTCCTCATTACACTGAGGTTTGATTTAACTGGCATTGATGAAAACCAAGCTTCAACAACACCACAATTCTGTTTGCTGCCACTGATTACAGGAAGAAAACATTCAGCAGCATGTGCACTTTGCCAACATACAGGACTGCTGAGAAGCAATTTGAGTTCCACTATAACTTAGAAGAGCATCAGGTTGGTTTTAAACTACATTTTAACACAATGGTACTTAATCATTTTTTTCTGAAGTTCTGCATTGCCAACACTCAGAGTAACACTAACAATGCTTTATTTCCTCAATCAAAACCTTACTACCTCTTCAGCTTTCTCACAGCAGTTTTGGGACAATATGCTTAGGACTGCACTATCTGAACATGTTTTTCTACTTGGAAAATCCTCACAGGTTTCATGTTCTTTCATAGGCCCCCCAAAATATATTTATTTTGTATTGTTAATACTATTGTCACTGCAATTCAGGCCACAAGAGTGCTGTTTGTTTGCTGCTTTGCCGTCATTGGAATGGAACTTAGGGAAGCCTTCCTGCCTCAACTAAGGGTAATTATATTAAAACTGGTATGTGTTTGTATTATTGGTCAGCTGTTATCACATCACCCGCACCAAAACAGGAGTGTACCCTGGAACACTGTTCGTTTTGCAGTTATTTTCTCACATACAACCAATGATGCAAGAGGGAACAATGTGAACCTGATCTCAGACCTACTGTAACTGCGCTGAAAAAAAGTAGAAACATTGCTGTAAAATCTGGGTGGAAGATTTATATTACTATTATCCTCTAGATAATTCCACAGTTGTATATTGAAGCCTATATATAAAGTAATTTTCATCTCTCTCTTACAAAATTCATCTCTGGGAACTAACTGAGCAGACAAATACTGAAGGTCAGATTTTGTTGTTGTTGTTGTTTAATAAGTAGGTAAGTAAATAGCATTAGACAAGCCATGTTTAGGAAGCCTAGGTCAACGGTACTTAAATAGCAGTGCGTGGGATGGACATTAACTCAGAAGCCTAAGAGGAAACAGGGTTTCTTGGCATCCTGAGCTACTTGGTAAGTTATAGGGGAGGTTCTTCTCCAGACTGCAGAGCTTCTGAGCAAAACTACACAGACTATGGGAAAAAGAATCACCGCTGCTTACAGACTGCATTGCTGGTGGTAATAATGAAACTTGGTGATAAATCTGCTGGGCTCACCTGACAATCCTAGAAATCCAAGTCACATTCAAACCTTTCAATTATCTTTCCCAACATGTGCTTGCCTGGCCTGGCCTGCCCCTCTTCTCATGTTAGTGACTTCCAGCCATCCACAGAAAAGCTGGGCTTTTGCTGTGTTCAAACAGGTGTCAATGGGAGAATTGTAGAATAGATATGAGATTAATCCAAATGTGTGTGTGGGATGACAAAGAATGGTATGTAGAACCCTGTGTGCAACCTGTTGTCAAGATCCATTTATAGCTTAAGTTTCAAAACAAGCAAAGGAATTGAAAGAACTCAGAAGTACTTAAGTCTTGACTGGAAAGAGCCACATAGGTATCCAAGTCTGTGAGTGCTCACATGAATTGAAGCAGAAGGAAGGAAGGCAGAGAGGTAGCTAAATCAATGTCTCTCTCAAGGTGGGGCAGTAGGCTTGCAAGAAAAATAAAGTACAAAAGCATTAGCTCAGGTTTTCTGTGATGGACATGTTTCTCTCTCTCTCTCTCCTCAGAGGGATTTGGAACAGCAACATACAAACTTTTTGTCAGCAGTAAAAAAACATAAAGGTTCAGCTATGCTCTGACCTGGTCCCATTACAACTAGACACATTTCTGTGCAAATGAATCACAGCGTAGACAACAGAGAGGAAACACTAGCTACCATCACCATCATACATCTTGTTGAATTCACCTCACTAATACTAGAGCAGATCATGTAAATTACCTGCTTAGTAAGTTGGGTCCCTTGAGTTTTCAGTTTGGTATAATTGCTAGTTTGATTAATCATGTGGCAGTTCACTAATCCTGCTCTGCTCACTCAGAGGATAAGCACTGGATACTAATGTTTTTAATGTTTCTTTTTTTAAAAGCTTCTAGAGGGCAAAGTCCATCTTTAATGCGTATTATTAGTTCATTCCTAAAAAGCAAACACCTGGCTGACTGAAGTAGATTACAGATGCCCTTGAACAATCATAGTATGCACCTGACTTGGTTTATTCCCACTTCTATCAACAGCAGTGAATCAACAGCTTCCATTATTAACTGAAAATACCTAGTGCCTTCTTGGGGTCTCAAAGACTAGAGAGTACCCAGTCTTTGAGACCCCATACTCTCTTCATATTTACTTTCTACAGAGTTAGTAGTTCTGTATCTTCCAATTGTAAGGTACATTTTGATATTTGGTATTCAATTTATAGTCCCAGCTTTGAGAGTGTGGTGGCATCAGTAGAAACCACACCCTTAAATTTTATTTTATATTATTAAAGAGAGTTTAAATAAAAAATGAGAATATGAATCTTAACAGTTTAAAAATACTACTTAAGAAAACAACCTCACACCCTTCTTGATTTAAGCCAGTCTTGTGATCTGGATTTGGGGGTTCAAACTCTCAACACTAAGAACTGTTCTTTCAATAAATTCATATCATATGGATTTGGATCCATACTTACATGTATAACAGAAATTCAAGCCTGAACATCTAAATGAATACAGCCACACTGTGAAGAGATAAGCTATGAACGAACAGCTTAATTGGACACTTGCAAAATTAACTTGTCAAAAGTAATTACTCTATACATGATCCAACTGGAAATGTTTTATATCAACCACATTTAAAATAGTATTTAAGCTATTCCTTGGCCTCTGAAAGATATATTTACAATGTGCTGCTTATTTACTATGCTACTACCATGCATTTGCAAATATTTCAAGCACTCTTTGGTACAAAGAGACAACAAATTCATTTTGTGTTCAGTTCTGAAAAAGTTAGCAGATACACTGACTATATTTTTAATGGAAATTTTCTCATTCTTTCTTAAGTTGAAATAAAATCATCCTGACTAAATGTATGTCTTTGCTTTCTGTGTATAACATTTAAAACGGATTTTTAAACGCTATAACTAGAGACTGTGAGACCCTTAGTGATTGGGAAAGACCAAAAGTAAACATGACCACAAACAAGACTCCATAATTACAAGACATCACAATTCACACAGAAACTATTGTGGAAGGTAGCTCACCCATTTTCATTGAGGGTATAAGCTACTTTGCATTACCAAACACTATGTACAATACAGTATGCCCAGACCTGCATGTTCCATAGCACAGCTTATCATCCCACTCTCGTCCTTTATCTTTTCCAGTTACTGACTGCCAGTAGTAATATTTGTTTTTATGTCTGTCCATTTGTTTTGTGTGTTTTCTTTCCAATTAACACTTAATTCCACATCTCAGAACATTGTAAGAAAACAACAAACATGCTTTGGGGAAGAGGACTCCAAGAGGAGGTTAAATCTGTCCCTCTCAGGACCTAAAAGAAATAGTAAGTTTTATATGACTCACGTAGCAGCAATCAAATGCTCCCTGAACTATATAGTTTCTATCTAGTACTACGAGATAGCAGATCATAACTGGAAAAAGAAAGCCTCCTGATATACAGATGTAATTCTTTCATCCATGCACAGGGCAGCTGAATATCTATTCAAAATAGCATCTTGCTGAATTTCCATCTCAGTAACACGGGAAGCGGTAATCCAGAGGGTGCTGATGAGGCCAGATCCATCACATAGCCTTCTAATACACAGTCACTACTGCATGCCTGGCCTAGCAGAGAGGTCCTTCTGTACGTTCATTAAAAACACATCAATTGTCTAGTGCCTGGTAGAGTATCACTTCTCATACTTCCTATGCAATCACTTATTTCCTCAATCTACGCAGTAGCAGAGAACAGAGACCAAAAGTATTGTTAGAACAAAAGCCAGTAATGCTTCATATGCTGTTACCACTACTTAGGCCCCTACAGTGGGCACCAGGAGAGAGAAAAATACTCTTGATAGAAAGCTGTGCTACCATACTATAAATGCTAATACTTGGAAAGAGAAAGGCATATGGCAAAGCTAGAAAGGTCAGTCTCTAAAGTCCATTAGGCAAAGGCATTACTGCAATTATCTAACACGTTCTGAGTGTTTTGGTTTAGCAGCCATTTTGGGATCAATCTGAAACTCTGACTGAAGTCCCTGAGAGTTTTGTTTGAACAAGGCCTCTAAAAGCAGCCTCTGACATAGCTGAAGTGTGCTGTGCTGCTGCTGGCTTCTACTGAATTCCTTACACAGGGTGCTGTACCAGACAAGGCAAGGAGGAAACAGAAACTTCAAAGATTATCCAATTTATTAAAACATAATGAGCCATTAACCCAATATGTGCAAATCACACACCACCACTTCCATTCTGGCGTCAGACTGCAATTTACTCACCAGTTACTGAAGCACCTTAGTCCCAAAGCAGTTACTTATTGATCAGTTAATAAAAGTCTCTACATAGAGAATTTCACTTCTGTAATTGGAAGTATAAGGGGCAAATCTGAGACAATGTAAAAACAAACAAACAAAACCAACAAAACAAACAAAACAAACCAAAACCCCACACAACCAAAAAAAACCACAAAACCAAAGCCCCCCCCCTAAACAGCACTTAATTATTTTCCTTACCTTTAAAATAATAGTAAAAAAGCTATTCTACTATCAGTGTACTTTATACACTGGCATACAGCTTAAATACAGCTGTTATCCAAAAGACTGCACAATTCTTTTTTTTTTTCTAAGGAACAAACTGGAAAACAAATGCCCTGTGATAAAATACACACAAAACACTACTCCAAGAGTATGCAATGGGGCCATGTTATCACACAAGCAAGCAGGTCACAAGTTCAAAACTAAATAGATCCTGGTTAGTCAGCAGCCTCTCTGAAACAGGCTGCTGTTACTGCTGGGTAGCAGTTCACACCAGCCACCACGAACTGATGGTGCCACAGAAAGCCCAAGAACAGAATAAACTACATAAGATTAAATACTTGATTCAGCTTTGTTAGCAGTCCTTTCCATTAGGGCACTAGATCCACAGGTAACAGAACAGGCAATATATTTGTGCTGCTTCTGTGTGTCCTGTCCTATTTTGTACACAAAGGCTCTCATTTCTGCAGGTTGTCACAATATGACCGTTCACAAGCTCTCACTCAATGCTTGTGAATAACACACTAACCATCTTTACCAGGTCCATGGAGAAATCATAACCAGGATTCAAAAGCAATGAGTCTTTCAGAGTCTGTGGGGGCAGGGGAGGAAGCAAGCAACAAACAGCATCCCTCTATGTAATCTACTAAATAGTGGTACTTTCTTCTGTATTTCGCTCAGCACTTTGCTATTTGAGTATTTGGCACTTATACAGGAATAAGTGTTATTTAAATTGCAAGATGGATTAATAATTTCAAGGGCACTGCCATTCTCTTTTCATTCTCAGAAGGAAGCAATGCTTACTTTTTTTATTTCACTCTAAGAAAAGTTACCAAACACATAGGTATGTCATAAATATAATATAGAGAGGAAAAAGACCCAACAAACACCACAAACATTCTTGTCACTTATTAAAAACAGCAGAACATAAATCAGATTTTGCTTCTAATGCAATAGGCACTGTGGGAAGAGGACAGCAGTGCAATTATATAAGTAATAAAAGTTAAAAAAAAAAATATGTCTCAGAGTAAAGACATTACATCCAGCAGAATAAGGGTTTTGACCTGTTTTCTTCAAGCCCACTTAGGTGATGCATAACACAATGTATAGCTGCATACATTTGAAGGTAAGGAATATACAGTCTTGAAAAAAAAATAACCCCTTATAAATCAATCCTAAACAAGCAAAACAAGAGTCTGTGTTGTTGCATATAGAAGAGGTGAGACAGGGCTATCTCACTTCATGATTTGGAACCTTATTCAAAGCTTTTGAGCTTTTATCTGCAGTATTTTCCCTCTTTTCCTTCATTTACATTTCTGCTCTGCTTTAAGTGCAATAATTAATCACAAAATTCCATCTGGTCAACAGTTTTAGTTCACATCCTTATTGCTTCAGACAATTAACAATCCTTAGTGCTAAGAATAATAAAGGCATCCCCTAGAAGCACTGCGCTAAGGCTCTGGAACGCAATTTTCTCTTAAAATATAAACTCTTCAAGTTGGCTTCAACCTACAAGTAATCTCATATTTTAAAGAAATCCCTCTCTAAAAAGCAGTACCTTGACAGGATTTAAACTTGAGACTATCTTTAGATTGGTCTTGATTAAAAAATTAATTTCAGACTAAAATAATGTCATTATTATAACTGCCTTACTCCAAGCATTATGTTGCTTGACAACTCTTTCAAATAATTCCTTCACTTTATTCATGACAGAGAAGTCAATAATAATTGAAGGTTTTGTTGATTATTAATGCCATCTCTCAGGGAAAACACTTTGATGTGTATTCTTCATTTGACTGTTCAACTAAAATTTTTTTTCTTTAACAAATTTAGCATAGATCTTTGTGTCTATTTTTTCCTGGGGTGGGGCTGTCAGCTGGAATCTTGTAATTGAGTATATGAAACTGAAGCTATAAACAATTTAAAAGGATACCAGAATGGACAATCTATACCTCAAGCACAGTTTGGAAGGTATAGTCTGTCTAAAACTAAATACTTTGACAAGCATCAAGACTATGTCAGGCCACCTTCAGAATCAAGAGATTAGGAGTTAGTCTTGTACTTTGTACAATAGCATTTAGTCCCTCCCCTTATCCTGGGGTCAAGGGAGAAAGTTCTTGTTCAAGTACTGGTTATGTGAAACCATATGCTGCTGAAATCTTATAGCCTTGACCTTATATATAAGTCATAGATAGCCTGAAACAAGAGTTGTAACAAGAGTTGTGGCTCTTAATTTAGGAAGTAACAGGCTTCAGACATAACGCAGTTCTTTGAAATTGCAGTTGAAAATTGCAAACAGAAGAAATAGAATACATAAAAATGCAATGCAAAAAGTAATAAAACACAGAAACTATTTAGTCTCACTTCTACATGTTTTTTCTCTGCTCCATATTGTAAAGAACAAAAAAGGATGAAGAGAAAACCAAAAGCTAGAAAAAAACATTTTAAAGTCTTTCTTACAGATGCCAACACAACTAGGGAGAATATACTAGTAAATTTTAGATCAGCTGAAATATTATTAATCACTTTCTTCTGCATGCTCCATTAGACACTATACACATGAGATTCACACAATAAGTTTATAGACTCTAATCTATATACCTTGGTCTAGTCTCTGCTATTTCCAAATGTGGTTCCCATTGCTTGAAAAACATACTATAAAAGAAAAGCATCATGACACATTCCTTGTAGACTGCACTATATCTAAACATAAACCCAACATGATTCCTGAATTAGAACTCAAGCATTTAGAAAACATTGTATATTATAACAAGTCCAAACCAGAAGGAGTGATCACCCTGGAAACAAATCATGCCGATTTCCAACTAAAAAAAAATTAATCCCTAGGCAGCTGGAAATCATACCAAAGGTAGCATAGGCTCATAATGTGAATTTTCTAATAACATAGTCAAGACACACCACCAATGTGGCAATGATATACTAGGAAAACCTCTTACGCCTATAACAGCTGAACTTTACACTGGAAAAATAAAGAGTTTAATATATTAAACAATGGGATTAGCAGTAATACCCACCACAAGACATGGTTAGCAGTGCTGAACTTCCTCAAACAAACACTACCTTATGGAATGGGCCACAAGGGTCCCCAGCTACAATAAGCCCAGTAACCACTTATGGTTCCAACTACCTCAGTGTTCTGAGACAAAAAGAGCACACTGTGTACCAAAATGCTAGTTTTTAAGATCACCAACACCTGATTCAAATCACAGGTGTGGTCACTTGCCCATTGTAGCACTCCTGGGCAAGACATGCCATGTAAAAATCAGTACAGAAGAGGCATAATATAAGGGTTTCTCATGGCTGAACCAAAAATAAAGGTTTTCTTCTACAACACAGCCTCTGAGAAACAGTGAATTAACCTTTCACAGTAATATCACTACCTGCATGTTACTTTTAGATTTCCATTACTGTTTATAGAAATGGCTTGTGCATACATACTTATTGTGTTAGTTTTTTCTAGCTGAGTCTTGACCTTATTTTCAACTTGTGAGTAATAACACTTCTATGAAATAAAATAAAATGGCACTACCTGTCTGTCCATAGAAATTGATGCCACTTTGTACATTAACACACTTTGATAAAAGACCCCTGAAATCATGAGGCCATTCATATTACCCATTCTATTGCTGCACACATGGTCAGCAGATCATACAAGGCAGCTCTCTTAGCTCCCTAAATACTGTATCCAGTGGTCAAGAGAAATACCATTTTCCAATCTGCAAGATCAGGTACATTGTTTTGTATTTGCCATCTCCCATTATTGGTAGATAGACGAATTGAATCAATAATCTAGGCTGAAAATCATTGCCCTTATTAGTTGAAAGTTGCAGAAAAAGAAAAAAAATTCTCTTTATACCTGTGGAGAAAAAAAGGCTTTCAAGGTACACAGGTGATTTTAGGGGCCTAAAAGTTGGAAAACATCCCTTACCATACTTTACTCCCAAACTTAACAATCCTCTTCATTAGTATTCCCTGTAGGGCAATGTCTGATTATTTGATAGACTATGATCTACACTTCCAAAAGTCACACCCTCCGCTTCAAAATCTAACAGAGGCTCCTGCCTGTTCCTTATTTCACTTGCTGAAATAAGATACTGCAGGCAGCCTGTGAGGTATCTAACAAACACCCCAGTCTGAATATCCCGTTCCCTGCTATACCAAAAGGAGATCTCACAGTCCACAAAAGGCCTAAGCATGTGTGCTAAACATGGCTTGCAAGAAAGCAGATTTCAGAGCTCAGACCCTAAAAACTGAAATTCAGAGAGATCTCCTTTCAAATACATGGGACAGACTGCATGTTTATGGCTTAAATTATATGCTGTTGGGGTTTTGTCCTTTACAAAATTCCAGTATCCTCTCAGGCATTCGTTAAATTCCTGCAGTAATAAGAAACTCAGACTCGGAGCAAACTGTCCCCTGGGTCTACCCTCTCTAAGACAGAAGTCTACATAGTTAGTGCTGAACTATCATTGTACAAATCTTTATGCAGTGCTGGAGATATTTTCCTGTTCCAAGCCACTGCATGATCTATAAACACACTGCAAAGTAGGGGCCGCTGCCTAGGGTATATAAGGAACAAATATGTAGCCTTTCCTACCTCAAAGTAAGCTGCTAGGAAAGGCAATTATTCTCTGCTTCTCCGTGATTGATCAGCTTTCTGTATATGGATGTGTGAGCTTTCATCTATTACCTACTTGGTCACTGGCATAGGTCTGCAAAGAAAAATGTCTTTCTAATAGGATTCTTTTCTGGGAAATAAATTTATGTAGCATCAAGACAATTTTAATCACAAACAATAGCACTTTCCAATCCTCCTTTGTATGTAACATAACACTCATACAGCTAAAAGTACCAGGGGAATTGTTTGGGATGCAGAAGGTGGATTTCAACCCCTCTGTGCTGTTTACTCCCTTTCCAAGTAGTCCTTATTATATCAGGATAACAGGCTTAAAAGAAAGTCAAATAATCTGAAAACATTTTTATACTAGTGAAGCATTTCAGAGCTACCTATCCTCATAGCTGGGTTGGAATGGCCTGTCAATCCCTACAAAGTATCAAATAATAATTAAATCCAGACTTCAAGGAGGACAATTGTTAAAGGAATACATTTGTTGCAGAAATAACAATCATATACTTCAGCCTGAATGGCATTCTTCATCACAATACATTGCATAAGCCCCCTGCAAAGTCCAAAAGACAGTGGGGTTTTCCTCATAAGGAAGTTACCAAAAACTGTTACCTGTTCCATTGACTTAAATAATGCTATATAGGCTCTACATTAGGTTATCTCATATGTGAAGAGGTTCATAGCAGGTGAGAAGGCAAAGGGTCACTCTGATGTTCTTTCATTCTCCACAACACGTCCGAGATGGCCTGTGGCCAGTTCTTCTTTACTGGAAAGGAATTTTGTCTTGGTCACACTTTAATATACGAGAGAGAATTATTACCCAAGAAAAAGAATGTGACAAACTCATTAAACTAAGCTATATTGTACAAGTAACTGTAGATCAGTGTCTGTTGAAGGTATCGCTCACCTGGTTCTTCTTATGAAGAACATCCTGTTAATTTAACTGATTTTAAATATATTAGAAAAATAGTGCTATGGAACAACCATTATGAAACATTTTCTTAGTCAGATAAATTTTTTTTTACATGATTCTGGACCACCTAGCATCTCATATTTGGGCTTGGGAAGACAAGAGGGTATAAAGGTTGCAAGATAGTGTCAAGTGCTTATGTGCACCACTGTCCTCTGCTGGAAGAAATCAGTCTTATTCATGCGCTTGTGACTGATTAGCTTCTACTAGCAGTTGCTGACATATAGCAAAGATGACATAAGCAACAACTAATGTAGATTCCCATTTAAGCTCCACAGGCCTGTGGCTTAGGACAGAAGGTTGTTAATTCTATTGTCTGTGCAATGTAGCTGAGTAAACAGCATTTAAGATGCTTGCATATGCCCCAAACAGTTTTCTTCATTATCGCATATTTGTACAGCAATAACACCCCCAGGCCCCACAGAGACTGGACCTTGCTGCTCTCCATACAGAGTTAAAATCTAAGACTGCAGCTGCATGGTACCATATCATTTTGATGCCCAAGATTTGCAAAATGCCATCTGTAAAACAGCAGCTAGTATCAGCATGACACCAAAAGAAAACCACACACAACTCCTTTAAGGACCTGAGTCTAAGACATTTTAAACAACAGCTAAAAGACACAATCACTGTCTTTTGCTTCAGCGTTTCTAGGACTGACTTTAGCTTTCTCAGGACAGGTGCAGGCCCAAGTCTCAAGGCCTCTGAAGACCCCCTCAGATTGCAGTACAGCTGCTTCCCACACTAACGCTACATTTCTGAGTGACGGGAGAAACACCTCTCAGGGAGGAAGCAAGCAGGAGAGCTGTGTGTGAGGAAGACCTGCACCTGCCTGCTAACAGGCGCCATTACAATGAGGCACAAAGGCAGAGGCCTTTCCAGAGCAAAGGTGAGGGACAAAAGCCCCACGTTCACCACAAGCTGAGCAGAGCCAGTCTTCACCCAGCCCCTGGTGAAGACGTGGAGGTGTGCGCCTGCACCTGGCCCGCCCACCTCTGCCCTGAGGAGCAGCAGAAGCTTCCACGGCCCCTTCGCCTCGCCAGAGGTGCCCACAGCGCCACTCAGGACCCCTGCCCCGCCCGCCCTCCAGGTGCCAGCCTGCGGGGGGAAGGCGCGGGCATGGGGAGGGGCCTGCCGGGAGCTGTAGTCCGTGTCCCCGACCCGCCGCTCCGCGCTGCCATCCCGCTCGCCGGACTACATTTCCCAGGGGGCGCTGCGGGAGCCTCTCGGCGGGAAGCAAGGCAAAATGGCGGCGGCGGCGGTGCGGGCGTGTGGCGGGGCCTGGCGCCGGACGTGGCAGCGCGGCGCTGGGGGTCCCGGTCCCGCCCCCCGCGGGCAGCACGCTGTCGCCTGTAACGCGAGAGGCGGGGCAGTCCCGGCGGGGAAGAGCGGGTACGGTGCCGGGGCGGCGCGGGGAGAGGGGCCGGTGGAGGTGGTTCTCCGCTGACCTTCCCGCCCTCAGGGCGTAGCCGCAGGGTGGGGGCCCGGGAGCTGGGCGGCGCGGTGGGAGCGGCAGGGCCCCCTGTAAGGACCGTCAGCTGAGCAGTGTGAGGCAGCTACAGCTTCCAGGTGGTTGGCAGCACATCCTCAGCACCCGTTTACCTCGCACCCCTTCCCAAACCTCCTAAACCAGCGGTGTCAAACATTGACACCCCTGACTTAAACAGTATTTATCTTTGCAGTGGGGCTGCGTCCCTCTGACACGTTGGGCTGTGACAAGAGACAAGCAAATTAGAAAGCGTTAGCCCTCACGTGTTCGGAGTATAAACAACAAGGGCTACACCAATCTTCCTGAGTGTTTTTGAAGGGTTGTTCTGGTCCAAAGGAAGCTTGCTCTTCCGGTGGAGGATTGTGAAACTTTGACAGTGAGAAGTTGTTCGGAGACTGGCACAAGTATGCTGCTGATTCTGTACAGACACAAATAAACATAAACCTTGAACAAACATGGCAAGAATCTCCAGGTTTCTCATCAGTGTTGTTAGTAGGACTTCAGGACTGACGCATGTATTTTTTTAATGTGAGCGTACGCCAGCACACCAATTAAGTGGAGCCTGATGTAGTTTTTAATGTCATGATGTGTTGGGGATGCATTTCTAAAGAATGCAGGAAACAATAACTTAAATTTGCCTCCAAATTTAAAAACAAACCAAAACCAACCCAACTTTTTTCCTAAACCTTGAGGCATTTTTGTGCATCGTTGAAAGTACCGAAGAAAATATTATGTTTCAGTAAAAGAAGGTGTATTAGCTTCTTTAAACATCTGAACCTTATTCCTTTATGATAATCATCTTCATTCTAAAGCAGCAATTAAAGTGCTATCTGCATCACTAGTTTGGTGTTTGTAGGGATGTCCTTAGCGGTTGCAGGGCAGACAGAACTAAAATCTTGGCAATGTATTATGTTCACCTTTGGAAGGAACATTGTACTTGATACATTTGTTTGAAGTTTTTCCATAGCTCACTTATCTCCTGTAGCTATCTGGGTACTTATACCGCTGAAGTATTCTGCCATAGAAACGTGATTTCGTCACTGAGTATTATTTGTGCCACTTCATTTGTACAAGGCCAGATAATTACTTACAGAAACTGTCAAGCAATTCATACTGTAAAGGTGACCTTTTTCTCTTGTCCATATAAAGGTTATGGATGTGAGAATTGCAATTACTTTTTAGATGATACGGAGAAGCTTTATTCTCTGGAATATGTTCAGAGGACAGTAGCTCTCTAGTTGAAATGATGATTTCTCTATTACCAGATTACTAATGTTTATGCAAATATGCTACTAACACTGCTCTAGAGAGCCACCTTTCCCAGCATGCGAGTGACTAGCTGACAAAAAATACATAATTTATTATGCCACCTGTCTGTTGGAGATTTATAAAGCTACCTGAGAAGTAATTGATATTTATGATGATTTTGTGATTTTCACAAGGTACCAAATTAGGGTTCATCCAGCATGCAAATTTGCCTCATTAATTTCTCTAAGATTCCTCATTTAAGGAAAAGTTTAAAGTTTCAGACCATTACGTTTCTTTTTTTTAATTGCATTATTTTCTGTATATGACGAAGACACTTTCTATACAATCCCCTCCGTATCTATTGTCGGTTAGTTCTCCAGTATTGCAGCACAACTTTTGCCATTACACTGTAGATGAATTTACAACATAATTTACAATTTTTTACAATTATAATTTAATTTAATTTCCTTTCTCCTCTTTGCTTTTCAGTCTTGCTCCTTGGGTGCCAGTTGTGGGTCTGGAAATTCATGCACAGATCAGTTCCAACTCAAAACTTTTCTCTGGTTCCCAAGTCCAGTTTGCAGCACCTCCTAACTCTTTGGTATCTTTCTTTGATGCATCTTTACCCGGAACTTTACCAGTAAGTTATGCTTCAACTTAATTTATGTCAGGATTTACGTCAGACAACTTTGAATATGTTTCTAGTATTTTGTTCTTCCCAAGATTCGACTACAGAACGGCTCTTACGTATTTTTCTATTTTCTGGTTGGTTGATAACATGAAATGCCAAGTGCTGTTTCTTTTCAGTTCACTCACTCCCTAGTTATCACTACAGAAACTTGATATCCTCTGCAAAGGAAAAAAATAAGGAGTATCTCTTCATCATATTGAATGAATTGCAGCATTTCTCTGAGACCAGAGTGGGTGTATTTGGTTAGCATGCCACACAGGAAATTCCTTAGATATGGGAGATACTTAAAGTCCTGTGAGAGGAGAACATCTTAGGCTTCCGAGTGGCCACTTGATGTTACTTTGCCATATGTTTGGTTTTGTAGCTGTCATTTGCCATTTGGAATGTCTCACTATGGAGGTACTTATCTTCTTAAGTAGAAAGTCTCTGATTTAGGAAAGTGTGAACCATTCCTATTTCCAGAGCAAAACAATTACCTAATAAGTCTGAACAGTTAGCTAGCACATAGCAATGAGATTTATTACTGACAACATCATAAATTTTTGAAGTCACAGCTGATTATAACTTTGTGATGGTTATAACAGTACTGCTGTAGAATTCTCTGGAAATCTAACAAGTTTAATATAAAATAATCCTTTAAAAGTGTAATATAAGCTCTTACTATACAGTGAAAATAAATACTGAATAAACTTAGCATTGCCTCATGCAACAAGCATGCAGGGACTATAATAGAGTCAAATTATTTAATGTGAAAGTTTTTCAGAGAGTATTAGAGTGGAAGTTTGAATTCCAGTTGCAGATGTATTTATTTTAATCTATTGGAAGCTTTTCATCACCATAATACAGCCTTAAATAATATTCTGAAATTGAGAATTAACTTATGGCTGGATTTCTAGGGTCTCAATATATGCTGTGTGATCTTTAAATGAGAAATGAGTTGATGTATTCATTCTGTATTTGCAAAAGTATTGAAATCTAAGTAAGTGAAGTTTAGATGTTGATAAAATTTGGACTTCACTCTGGTCTCAGTGGCAATTCAGGGCTGAGTTTCAGATCTAACTATATGGGAATTTTGAAAACTTTCCAGAGAGAATGGGAATCTTATGCAATCATTCGGTTTTAGAAGAATCTAGTTAGACTTAAACATGGAAAATTAGTTCCTTTCATTTGGGGGCAAGACTTGGTTTAGGGAATTCATAGTTACAAAAGTTAAAAGGGTTTGGGATTTTGGCTTCAGACCTTCTACTGTACATTCTGTTAATGAATAGAAATCCTCTTAAATCGTCTAATGCTTATCTTCAGCCAAGTAGAAAAACTGTTATTGAATGAACAAAAATGAGTATTTATGAAGAGTTTCATTTTTATATATGTTACTGGTTTGGGGTGGATTTTTTTTTTGCTTTTTCCTCTGTTGAAGTGCTTTACAGATGAGGTCTCATGAAGGTGTGACCTTTGTGAGAAAACCCCAGTACATGTGGGCTTTGGCAGAGAATGTAGCTGCACCTGACGAGCAACAGCAGGATGGTTAGCTTAATTTAAAACTAGTGATGCTATGTTAGCTTCTACCAGCTGCTTTTAGCTGTATGAAGAGAAGAAAGATTTTTCTCACTGTAGTACTGGTGAAAATAGAGTTGCAAGTGAATGTTACAAAATAACATGTTCTTGCATGTTAGAATTTGACACAAAATCCGGTCAGTAATCATAGCTTTATTTTCACCTTATACTTGCTGCACAGGAATTAATGTTAGAGACTGATGCTTTTTCTGGAATCAAACAGTTGGCCTTATTTTCTTGAAATAACTATATGTATTTGTACATGGTAATAGTATCTGAAGTAGAATTGGATTTTAGTGGATTTTGAAAGATGGAATGTAGTTTTTGAAAATTTCTTAGTATTTGGAAAAAAAAAACCCAAACATTTAAACAAATGTTAAGATTATTGCCTAATAAGTCCTTTTAGAAAGTAAATATTTGGTCTTTTCTTTTGAGTCTGTTTTGTTGAGAAACAAAAAAATAGGAGCGAAGTTTTATACAGTAGTTGTCCTGCGCATAGCAGAGAATAACAGCTGCTATAAACTGAGAATTACAGGGACACTTTTCAGTGTCACAGGGATTTAAATTTACTGTGGGACCATGAGGTGGTTGTGATAGACAGCCACGCTAGTATTTGCTGTTTCACAACGGGACCAGAAAGAATAGTGCTAAAGGGAGCTTTTCTGGTTGCTATACATTTCTGGGTCACTTATGAGTGTGGGCGTGAGCCTTTGCTGCACTCTCCACAGGAGAAGGGAAACTAGAATAATATATTTAGCCCTCCTGCGTCTTTCCTCTTCATATTTTCTTCCTGTAATGCAATACAGCTTATTTTATGCTTCTGCTACAAGTAGGCCTTAGGAGGACTGTCACAGAGTTAGTGTCATGGCTATTTCAGTGTGCTGCTCTCATAATGTCTCTGTGAGAGCCAACTACAGGCAAGACCAGCTAGGCAGATACACTCCTCTTTGACATGAGACAGCAAAAAAGATGTGGCAAAGCTTTGGTTGAAAAAGTAGATTTAGAAGTAGCGAGACTGGACAGCATGTTCCATGCTACTCTGTACACTTTTTATTCCCTGTGGTGATGGAGCCCCTCGCCACTAGATCAGATAGCATCTCAAGTAACTAATGCTCTCCATATGACTACGTTACATTTCGTATAATGAAATATGCAAAGGCCGGATTTTTTTACCTGCTGAATGGACTTGGCAATGATCTTAGCTTGGTGCCTTCAGAGGACTGGTTATAAAGGAAGTATTGCGCTACACGTGGTGGCATATAGTGTATCATACCTGCAGATTGATCTAAAATTCTTCTGAGGATCCATAGAGGTGGTTGCACTGGTGGTCTGATTTATCCCCTTTAAAAATTCTGAGGATCTTTATAAAGGTTTATGAAGATAAGACTGGGCTCACAAAAAGAGAATCCATAATTATCTATTCTGATGATTGAAGTGGCTGACTAAAGGTTAATTATAGCTCAGCCACAGAAATAAAATGGTAGATCTAGTAGCTAAGGGCTGAAACCTTTTTGTCTGTGCTTAGTCTTTGTCGCTAATCACACCAAAAGATGCACATTTCACGTTTGTCTCCTGCATGAGTGAAGTGAAAGCCTGATCCTTTTTAGGCAAGTGTATGAAGAAGTAATCTAGGATTCACTTAGACAAGGTTTAAATTAATAAGATTTTAATGAATATTAGCCCTACAGCCTTTAGTATTTTGAAATTTTTGAAACCTTCTAATGCATTTGAATTTCATTCTTTTCACAGCGTGAACAGCATCTTTTTTTTTTAAGATAGGGTTTTCAGAAACACTTGGTAATGATCAAGCTCTGTTTCTAAAGAAGAAGAGGTAAATACCTTCTGACCTCAGAAGAAACAGAGTAAGATAGGTGTTGAACACTGCTGTAGAATAGCATATGAGATGCATGATTTTATCTGAATTTTTTTTCCTGTTTCACTGAACATCCTTGAGGCTTTGAAAACTGCTGCTGTCCTGTACTGAGATTTTCATATCCTCTTGTTTTAAACTCCTTTAGTTTTCCTTCTGTAAATAGTGTAGAAGGAAGGATTTTGGTCCTACTGTATCTTCTCTCACCTGTATAATGACAGTTGGGCAACCAGATACACTTTTTCATGGTGTATCTGGAAGTAAGCAGGGCTAGAACAGCTATTAGCCCATGTTCCTCCTGATATTGCACTGCTCGCAGTTTAAACTCCAAACTTTGGCTTCTCCAAAGCTGAGGAATGTCACTGCAACACCATGCAGTAGCAGGGAGCACCTGGCTGGTGCTGTTGTCTTCCCCACCTTGCAGTGCTGTGCTGTTGAGATGGCTGCCCAGGGATGTGACGGGTAATGCCCAGTTTGGGGATGTAGAGGGTGCTTTAGTTCCCCTTCCTGTATTGACACTGCATCCTTCCTTGGCAGTGGCAGATACCTACTGTTTTTCCAGATGTCTTGGGTGATAAATCGTCAGACTTTGTGATGAATTCTAGATGTTAATAATCTACAGAATTTACCTGATGCATTTGCTTTCAAAGGCACTCAGAGGTTTGTGTGAGATTTTGGTGGATCTGTCTGTCAGCTATACGTATTGGAACAGAAACAGCATTTGAGACCAGAATGGATACTTTACAGCTTGAAACTAGATTTTTTGATATCTTGTGCCTGTTAAATGTGGTGATTGCAACAGCTGCTTTACCAACTTGTGATTTCATTTTTGTTTTGACATTCCTGCTGGCATGAATATGAATTTACTCCTTTCTTATACTACTTTGCTTTCAAAAAAACCCTGCTTCTTAGCTTGACTTTTGATAACTACATTTTAAATTGCACACACCTTTCTTGGGGAACTGGACAATCTTCTGATCTTTGCATGCATGTGGGTTTAACTTCCACTACATAAACACTTCAACTGCTTGTTACTTCTTTCAGCAAAACTGTAATAATTGTACTTAAGGGAAAAATGAGATATTTTCTTATAAATGGCTGGTACCTTTCTGTTGTAGTCCTTTCCTGATAATATCTGGGTTTACGACATGCATTATATCATCCGTGGTTAACAGTCTTTAGTTGCTCACACAGTCCCAGCTTGCTGGACTTGCAGTCCCAGTAAGCCTCTAAAAAGAAAATCCCCCTTAATTCAGAAAAAAACTAGGGGAGTGAAATAGGCTTTCAAACCATTGCTCTCTGAGAATGCCTTTGCAGTTCATAGACCCTGAAATTTCTGAGTGCATGATGGGTTAAATCCTGCCTACATAATTTCAAGCTGTTAATCAGTTCAGTTCCGTTGTACTGGTCAGGGGAGGTCTTTGAACGATGAGGGAGGCCTGCTTCAGGCGACCTTAAGGGCTGGGTTATGGTGCGGGTTGTTCCTCGTTCTATTTCTCTTACATAGGATCATTCACAGCCCTGGGATTAGCTGTAGAACTAGCCTCCTTCACTGGGGTCTGAGAAGTGTAATGCTTCCTCGGTTACTGCAGTTGCTTAGCTCAACTTTATTTCATAATTAACTGTAAATGCCATTTTTCTGGAGACGCCTCTGCTTTTGTGCTTTGAAGTATTTGGTGACATTTGTTGCTCTTCTCTCAAGATCTGAAAAAATCCCCTGTAAGGTTTTCTCTTGCTTTTTGCTATGTCTCATTTATTTGTGAGAAGTTCTGACACTCATTCTGGGTGTTTTAATCTTTTTGTCAAGGCTAACAATTCCTGTAGGGCTTTGTCTCCTTAGCACCTCAGTAACTACTGAGCTCTCTTTCTGTTTGTTGTTTTTGTTGGCTTTCCTGTTCATCCTTAACAGGTCCCTCTGGCTGATGTAAACTTGCCTGTTAGAACATCATTGAGTTGATAAAACATCTTGCTATCACCTATTTCAGCAGATCCTTCGATGCATCAGTGATGTTATCTGTGTATTTTCTCTTATCTCTTTTTGTGTGGTATTTTTTTATTGCTTTACACAGATATTTTTCTGCTTCTTAGTGGGGAGCAGGAGTTTGCAGTATCTTGTTTCCTTTCTTTCACACAGTTCTGTTACTGCAGTTATTGTACCATTTTCGATACTTTTGGACAGTGCGACTGTTACATGACAACTAGACAGATCGGAGTCGCCTCCTTCTGCATTCAGTCTGAACTTGCTGCTGAATTGCACGTTAACTTTTGCAGTATTTTTTGTTAGTGGACTTGGAATCTCTTTATTTTAAGTTGGAACCATGAGCGGATTTTGGGGGGGACAAATTTCTATTACTTCTGTTATCAGACACTATATATGCTCTGTCATCCTTAAGTGTTTGATGTAATTTTCTCTCAGTATGTAGACAAACAGTCTGGTTCCATGTAACTCCCTTTGTGGAAATCCAAGGTAGTGTATTTTATATATGTATACGAAAGCAGTGCTTTGTTAACCAAAAGTTTCTGTCACAATCATGGTTCTACCAATTTCTTAGAATTTTAACTTTGCAAACTGACATACTGCTTCTTTGTTCTTCTTAATATTTTTTTTTCTTTGAAGAGTTTTTTTCATTGAAAGGTATGTAGGAAGCATTGTCCAACAGTAATGACAGATAATTGTAGACTAGGTCTTTGTTCTCTTCATGGTTAGCTGTCTGCTGTGTAATAACTGTCACGTTTATGTATTTTGTTTCAATCTTATCTTGGTGCAATTAGATTGTAATTGGTTCCTGGGGTAAAAATAATTTATTTGTGTTCTCTCTGATTATCAGTCACCTCGCCACATTGAATATATTATTACTATGTATTTGATTTTGAGAGCATTATGTAAGGTTCTGCAACTAGTTTTTATTATTTACATGTGCAGATTTTGCCACTGTAACCATTGGTTTTGTCCAGAGAGGCGGTAGATGCCCCATCCTGGGAAACATTCAAGATCAGGCTGGATAGGGCTCTGAGCAACCTGATCTGGTTGAAGATGTCCCTGCTCATTCCAGGGGGCTTGGACTAGATGACCTGTGAAGGTTCCTTCCAACCAAAACTATTCTATGATACTCTGATTCTGTGATTGTTTTTTGTACAGAAACACTAGTTTTGCGGTTTCGCTGCAAAGTTCAGACAAATTTGCCTCATGAAGAGGAAATGAGCAGTTGAGTCCCTTCTCCCCACTGATCTCAGCTTTATTTGCTATTCTGATATTTGTGACACGTTATACTCAATTTGGGATATTTGATGAAATGGGGAGAAGATTGGGGTATCATGGAGGAGAGAGTGTCAAGGTCACACTGCTCAGGTAAAATCAACAAGGTTTTAGTCTTCATTGGTACTGCTGTTCCAGAACACCTTTATTAAAGAATTTTAGCTTGCTTTCTTAATAGGTTTCTGCAAGACTTGTTGCATTATGTCACCTATTGTTTTCCGGAAATTCTGTCTCTGTGTGTGATGGACAGCCTCTGGTTTACTCTCAATTTGTATGTTGTGCTATTTTAAGAGACATGTGGGTCAGCCTGGAGGGAAAGATGGCTGCCTCTCTGGGGAGCAAATAAGAATGTTTCAGGAGAGGGCAAATAGAGGGAAGAAGAATGAGAGAGTCAGATCGAAGGACTGGGACTTTTTAGTGTGTTTTTAGTATGGGCTCTCAGACACCCAAAGATTTGAAGAAGGAGCAGAGAGCAAATAGCCAAGGCTTAGGAATGATAGAAAATGACAGTCAATGTGTATCAAAGGCCAGAATTTGTTACGACTCAGAAAACCACAGGGTGGCCCTCACCATGCCTACAAGCAAAGAACCATCTATAAGGATAAACAGAGCAGGGGCTGTTTTATGAACTCTGTTCTGTCCTAAGTGCTCTGAATTTTCTGTTCAACAAGTTAAACAATCTAGGTTATATCGAAGAAGGCAGATGTTATTAATGTTTTAAAAGCCTTTGTGGAGCTCAATGTAGGAAAACAGGTCTGAGAAGGTCCACCTCAAAGCTCTAGTTGACTTTGGATTTGATCATGTTCTGTAACTTAGATTTTAGCCATTGCTCAGTCCCCTACCTCTAGAAGCATTGAAGTGTTTTCACTTGGTCTTCTTGATGGAAACACCATAGAAACACAGTGTTTGATTATGAATATCATGAACCATTACATTGCCATTGTGTTGTTCTGTCTTCCCTGTGGGTTCTTCTGCTTGGAACTGGTTCTGCATGGTAGAAGTTTATTTGATTTTAGCTGCTGCTAGTGGGATCTGAGGCGTGAAGATCACTGGTTTGGAGCAATGCCTCTGGATTGGATGCTTCCCTACCACCCCAGAAAATGGATTTTTTTCGTTGAGATCTGAGCACTTTGCCCATGCAGTGGTCTGAATGGATTTTTCCTTCTGTGTTTTTTTTGAGCAACCCCTGTCTCAAAGGGCTGAGAAACCCAGGAGTCGATCTGTATTTGAATAGCTTTGTATCTGCTCACACCTTCCCAGTTTTCTTACTCGCAGGGGTCAGCATCTGTCCCTACTGCTGCTGAATTTTGCTGATCATCACTGCCCATGGAAGAGGCTTCCTCCAGTTCTAAGCCTTGATATGTTTTGTGTAGGAGCATATGTTTTCAGTACCAGACTGCAGAAAGATAAAGTTACAAAATATATTAAGGTATATTTAATGCCTGTGTGTGTGTCCCCGCCTCCCCCCCCCCATCTTCCTTTGCTTCTTCAGCTTCTCAGTTGCCATTTGGTTCTCTTAAGCTGGAAACTCTTTCTATTAAAGATCTTAATTTAAAATGTCTGGTGCTTCCTCCCCTACTCTTTTGCCCCTTTCCTTATGGACAAGAACATAATGCTCATATTAGGGGAGGAAATATGCCGTGAAGTAGACCCTGGACTGAAATCAGAACACCCGAAATGAAGATTCTTTTTAGATTTCCCCTGCAGTTAGAGACCTCAGTTTTTGGAACACGTGCACTCTTTGCAGACCAAACAAATGACAAGACTTAGGTTGGCTTGTTTTTTACGTTTTTACTGTATGCTTAGAGGGATGGGGTCTGATTGTATACCTATTGAAATAAATGGATCGTTTGGGAAATGGTTAGCTCTTCATTTATTGTAATGTACATTCTGTACATGCATAGCTACAAGGCAGTTACGCCCTTCTGTGTGTGTGGGAGGATGCCAAGAAAGAAAACTGCATTGAAGTATTCATCTGCAGTGTCAGACTGAACAGTCACAATTACATTTGGACTAAGTAGATATGAGTAGTTTATTTTGAAGTTTAACTTGTGATTGCACTTCAAAGAACCATATACAGAAGCAAGTTAGTACTTTTAACACAGGAGGAATAGTAAGACTGAATATATCCATTAGTGGAAGCAAATAAAAATAAGAGTGATATGAAATGGGAGTACTGGGAAATATGATTAGATTTATCTGTTGAGGTTTCTAAAGATTACTGCTGGGTCTACAGAGAGCTGGCTAAGTACATTGCATTGCTACCTTCTTCTAGCTGTTATTTTGAATAAAAAGGAGCTAAAATGAAATGTTTCTTAGATAAACAGTCCTGTAGTTAATCTGATTAATGCTGATTTCTTCATGATTGTAATTAGAAATGAGGGTCTTAAGATAGCTAATTAATATTAAATCTGCTTTATTAAAATGTGTGACCTGTAATCAAAAACTTTTAAAGTTTCCAGGGACTTATTTTCATTTTACTGTTTTTAGTACAAGGAATACTTTGTTCCATAATTTAGGATTCCTGGGTGCTGCTGTTATGGCAAAGATGGCTTCTTTTTTTTTTTTAATATAGCACAAATAAACTTTTTGCAGGGGAGAGATCTAGATGTTTCTTCTCTTTTCCTCTCAATTATCCTATATAGTACTCATTAGCAAAACAAGAAGCTGCATACCTACTCTCTTTAAAATTTTAAAATGATCATTTACTAAATATAGAACCATACATCTTCACCTAAAAGGGAGCCAGCTTTCTTTAATGTTAATCTAAGGAGTAAACCTGCTGTTAAAGAAAAAGCTGTTAAAAAGTTGCTTTTGGTGGGAATTTATGCCATTGAAGGTATTGTGCATAGTTTTGTGTAGCTATTGAATAGCCGTGTATTTCAAACCAAGGTCTGGACTAAACTGACCTTGCAAATAAAGATGATACATTTTTAAAAGGAGTCTTTCCACTTGTGAACTAGATGTAGAGAATAGGTGAGTATCAAAAAAAAGAGATCTTGGCTTGATTGTTCTTTCATTCCTTGAGCGCTCAGTTACCATGGTGCTCTAGCAGGACAGTGTAGCTACAAGGGAAATGGTGCTGGTGTTGTGATGCCATTGTTAAGGTTTTTAATGAGTTTCCAATACAAACAATTTACATTTCCTTTTGTGATAGCTCTCTAGGATTTTCTTTAACTACCTAGGAAAGATGCTTCCATTTTAGAAGACCAGAAATATTTTAAAAAGCTTTATGGACTCTTGTGTTTTGTCCATAGCTATTGCAGAAGCCACATAGCTTTCTTTCAAGGCCAGCGCTTTGCTAACATACCAGACTGGCAGCTTGTCAGTTCAAGCCAGTAATTTAAATCTTTGGTGCTAGTCAAAGCTGTCAACTTAATAACAGCTTACTGCATAAACAAGCTTGGGGGACTTATTCTAGGTCATTAGTATGGGAAGTTTCACATACTGAATTGATGTTTATCAGTGCAGATTATTTGAAAAGCTAGGCTTGTTTGAAGGAAAAGTAGTAGTTTGCTTAAACAACTCTGCTTTATGTGCACAGTCTTGATCACCGGAATGGGTAGTGGTAGTCACTTCAGAAATGGAGCAGTTAAGTTTTGATTTTTGAGGAAGTAGAGGGTCATTGATTTTTTTATTTATGTATATATTTTTGGGAGCCAAACAGAGCAGAGGAAGCAGATTGGCATGGTAGACATCTCAGTACACCATAGGGGGAAAGATGTGCTTTGCAATGCCTTCTATCACCACTGAGGTTGATAAAGTAGCAGAGGAGGTTGTATTAGTGAGTGAGTAATGGTGTGTATACAATGATTTGTCTAGCATGACACAGTACACTGGGGACACATACACATTACATTAATATAAGTGCTTAGTAATAATACATAGAAAATAATCAGTATTTCACATTTGTATCCCAGTTCTTCCCCAGATCCACCAAAATGGTTCACCAGCAGTAGTACAAAAGCTTATCACTAGTGTAAGTACCTATGTGGGATTTATTTCTATCACCTTGAAACAGTGTTATCCCTTAGGGCAATGAGTAAGATACACTCTACCTTGTTTGAACAAAAAATTGAAGAGCAAGTTGTCAAAGGCAGTAGTTGTAGTGTAATCATTAGCCAAACTCCACCTGTATTTGAAGGATGTGCCATGGGGCTCTGACTGCAACTCAGGAGCTGGGTTTTGTCTTATTCTCCAGTGACTACCAGTCACAACTCCTGCACCATCAGGAAATGTAGCAAGACAACAGTTCACTACTTTGATGCAGTGGTGTTTTGAATTTATGCAGTCCTTATAGAGCCTTAACGGTTTTTGATGGCCAGTTGTTAAAGGGCTGACTGGCATGGTCCTCCCTGATTTATAAAGCTGAATAGGATCACGCCATAAGGCTTTAGTAGAAGGAAATTTCACCTGTGTATTTAAAAATACTTTATTTTAAACACTGAACAATTTGACTAGCACTGTTACAAGCTTCCTTAAACTGTAAAAAAAAGTGTTTGTACTGTCTGGAAGCATTTAATTGTTGAAAACAGGAGCATCTACTATATAATGAACTGCAGCTATGATACTAAAATAATATTTCGTAGTTACCAATTTTACTTAGGTTATAGTCTGGACTACTTGTGTTCGTTTTGCTGTGGATCAGTATTTCAAAGAGAAACACTTCTTCCTTTTTTCTCATTTAACATGTGCTTTATGGATCTTTTAAATTTTTTAATAAATAAAATATGCCCAAACAGATGATGTGTTCTAGTTAGCCATATATAACTACACTAAAGATCTGAACGTTCCCTCGTTAAATGTCTTAAATATTTAATTTCTTGTCTGTATAAGCAATTTTAAAGTTACATGAAGAGTTTCACGTATTTTCTCTTATTATTTTGATTTTTGAAATATTAGACGAGTAAAGCAAAGATTCCTTTTCCAGATGAAGGCATGGGATGATGAGGAATGTACAGCTGCTTAATCTGTTTCAGAAATCAGGATGGAGAATGTAAAAAGTAAATACTGCCAGAAAAACTGAAGAAAACATTATTTAAGCCTTTTATGTTCTGGTCAATGCAGCTGAAGTCATGTAGATTCTTTTACATAATGTGCCCCTTTAATGCTCCTGCTGTAAATTGACTTCCTGGCAGCTGTACAGTTGCAGAATAAGATGGATAAATTCTGTTCCTGTTTCAAAATACTGTAAGTGTGAGCATGTCAAAGTTGTACTAAGACAAATTCAGCCTTTTATTCTTTTCAGTTTTATCCATTTGATGTTAGTTAAACCAACTGTTAAATTAGTGAGAGCACACTTGAGAAAAAAACCATGAAACGTTGCCAGTTCGTACTTTTTGGAGTGGAATTTTCTTTCTTCTCTGGATTCTGACCCCGGTGAGGAGATAGAAAGGTGTAGCTCTGGGAGTGATGGGTTGGTGGTGAAAAGCTGCACTCAACTCCTTTATTTCTTCATGAAGGCCTGCTGGGTCTTCAGATCATGTGGTGTTCTGAGAAAACCTTCATCCCTGAGGTTACCTGGGTACTGGAAATGCATGTGTACTTGTAGCCATGGGATCAATTGATGTCTCTTTGGTTGTGTTCTAGCAAAGTGGGTAAGTGTGCTTAATTTCATGCTGGTTAAGCAAAGGATTGAACTCTAGGTGTAGATACTCATGAATTCACTGAGGATCTGTGGTTACAGGTGTTCTGAAGTGTTTTATTGAAATGGCACTGCAGTCCCTAATCCAAGTTCTGTGGTTCCAGTTCCCAGGATGAGTTGACAGCTGGTTATGATTCAGTTATCATTTGCTATGGTTTGTTTCTTGTACCCTTGAAGATTCAAAAGTACTGGAATGTTTGCAAAAGCTGCAAGCCAGACAGTGCACACTATCTTATGTGGCATGACAAAACAACTGAATGGCTTGTTTTTTCATCTTAAAGCTTTGCAGATTTGTAGCTACCATGGCTTTAATGATGAATAAGAACTACCCACACAAGGAAAGAGATCTGATGGTGGCTGAAGGCAAACAAAACTGAATATATACTCCATATAAGGCAATGTGTGGGAGACACACTTGTTACATACTGAGCATCTGAGCAAAACCATGTGTCATGTTTCCTTAGGTTCTCAACAGGAGATGTGTAGAAGCAGCAGTGATGACAGGCCTGGCACTCAACTGCAGCATAAACAAGAAGTCCTTGTTTGACAGAAAACACTATTTCTATGCAGATCTGCCTGTAAGTATGCTGTATAGCTGGTCCCTTTATGGCTGTAGGAAAGGACAAGTCTGGAGTACGGATGGCAACAGGGGATGAGTGAAGAGATGCTTTTTCTGTTTTCAGTCAGTGCTCTGCTCACCCCAACAGGATGCTGAGCTGTGCCCTGATGAATAGACAGCTGTACCCTGGTGCTCACTGATTGACTATGATTGCTCTGATTGCTGACTCCTTTCTTAACTGCACGATTCCAATAGCTTAATGTAATTGAATTGGGAGCTGGAGCTGCTTTGCCCCTTAAGTTCTCCATTCCTGGTGTTTAGTACTAATTGTCTGTTAGGGTAAAAGCAATCTGATAATAATCCTTCATTTAAAGTGAATGTATGGCATACACAGGTTCCAGTGGTATAAACATAATAGTGTCTTTTTTGTGTGTGCTTAGGGAACTAAAAATATTTAATTTCTCCTTTAAGCTTTGTCAGTCAGCAGTTCCAATAAAAAAAACCAAAACAACAGACAACTAAGAAACTTATTATTTGTAGTATGGTTTGTTGGTAGCTTTCATCTTTGGTAGAAGGTGTCACTGGAAGTCAAATGCATTTTGCCATACTTGATATGAGTATAGAAATATTGAAATAATTTAAGAACCTGACTTCTGTCATTACAACAGGATGCAGCAGTGTTTGAGCCTTATTTCTGTTTTAATGAAATTAAACCTTTGTCATTTTTTTTCTGTCAGTTTATTTGTACTGGACATTCAGTTTGATACTGACCTGCAAAAGCGAGGACACTAGTTTTACTTCTTCTGGTTTCGGGGTGAAGATGTGATGACTGCATTAAAATGTCTGCTTCTAATTTATCTGAGAAAGATCAGGCATTTTAGCTTATCCTCTCTTTACGTGAGGTGTCCTGGTCATCCAGAGAAGCAGAATAGGAGATTTCTCAGTTCCCAAATTAATGTGTAGAGGGGCTGCATTATTAACCAAACTCTTTTCTCTGCCACTCTTTTGTTCAGGCATTGGAAATATTTTGAAGTTACACAAAGCATATTCAAATACAATTGCTTCCCACCTTAGAAAGATAATTACGTTGTAGTTGTCCACTGGAGACCTAGGTCTCGGAAGAGATTTCTGCTCTGTTTTCGTCTAGTTTGGCAACTCGTGGCTCTTCTGTGCAGTTGATGTAATTACTGATGTGGTTTCTGGAGATAACTTTGGTAATGTTTGTGAGCCATTAAGAGGCCCTTTTGTTGGGGGCTCTGTAGCAAGCTGCTGGGAATGGGAGACACAGACTTACCAGTTTGATTTGCCAATACCTTTTTTGCACGCAAAACCATCTTAAAGCCCATTTCCAGACCTGAAGGAGAAAAAAAGTGAAATAGAAGGAGAATTCCTTTGCATGTCATGAAGAAACACCAAAAACATCACAGATATGTTTGCAAACCACCTTTGGTACTTCTGCTATTAAACTGAAAACATTCTCTCGTATTCTTGTGATGTCTGCTGCTATCAGTTTACTGCATAGAAGCTACATGGAAGAATGTAGTTATAGGGAAGAAACTGCATCCATGTGTTTAGAGGAGTGAGGTAGAAGAAGGTGTCTACAGCACCAAGTGGGCTGCTGTTGTCTGCAGACATGAGTTAGAGGATCCTCTGATCAGATAAGCATGGGAATTTGGTCAAGGAGATGCTGACACATTTTATTAGCTTGAAACATGTTAATTCTGGCTTTCTCCTGGCTGACTTCTGCAGTTTAAGCACTGACAATAAACTGCCTGACCTGCATTTCATAGTGAAACAGTCTAGCCAGGAACCCTGTAATAAGATGCAGAGTTTAGGCTAATGAACTCTATAGAACAGATAAAATAAATCCAGCTCTTAGGGTTGTTTGACGAAGGGATTATTGTTACTCTTGAAAATGGGGCTTTGGGTGGGAAATGGGATTCCTATTATTTATTGTCACTCACTATTTCAGGCTTTTTAAAAATCGTTTTAATGAGAAGTTTTAGGAGATAGGAAGAGCTGTGTGATTAGCTTAGGCTGCATAGAGTCACCTATTTTATTTTTCTGATAGTGATCATGGCTAGAGGGTCATGCACTTCATTGCGTATATAAATTGAGCTGTTTGCGGGGCCAGACCATTGTTCTCCATTGCAGTGTACTGTCACCATCTCTACATTTTAGAGTAGGCTCGTCCTCCCTGCAAAATATACAAATGCTCTCCCAATTCATTAAAATCTGGTAGGCTTTTTTTTTTTTTTTTTAGTTCTCACCACTGGGGGCATGAGCAGGCTATGAAGGAGGAAGGCATGGGGACCTCACCTTGACGGAGTAATTGATTCACTTCTGTATTTCTACATCATTGCAGTTATTCTGGTACCTTGTCGCTGGCAGCCCCTTTTCTGGCTAGGTGTTTCCCCTTTGAGTGGAGTCCCAGGCATGAGCTGGCATTTACCAGCTGTGTGCCTTCCACGGGATTGCTGTGTTTATCTTTGAAATTGCTACATTAATGAAATTGAGCTTTCTCATTTTCTTGATTTACCCCCCCTTCCCTCTCTATCTCTTCCCCTCTAATGAGTAAAGTTCTGCACAGGCAGAGAGGGATATTCAGCCTGATGGGAGGATTAGTGATAGTCCCAGCTTGGGGATGGAGGTACAGTAACTGACTTCAGACAAGATTTAACATGATCATGAAACCACAGGAGTGGAAGAACCTCTTCTGGTCCATTTCCTGCCCCAAGGCAGTATCAGCAAAATTTATGTCATCCTTGGCAAGTGGTTGTGCAGTTGATTATTGATTATTTCTGCGTTACTGTAGTGTCTTATACTTGCCCGTGTTGAGGAGTGCTCTTATTTTTTCCAGACCTCTGGCTTTTCACAGTTATGTTGAATTCTAGGCCCATCTTGTAGCTTGCTTTCTTCCCAGCTAAGCGAAATAACTTCTGAATTTACGTGTGCGTGTGTTCTGTCCTCTTGTATAGGTCACTATAGAAGATGTTGCATTTTCAGTTTTGTTCTTAGTCTGTAATATTTGCACTTGGCAATGCTGCTGCTTTCTGAAAAGTGAAAGTTTTATTTGAGTATAAAACTGATTTTGTTGACAGGCTGGCTATCAAATCACTCAGCAAAGAGTTCCTATTGCGGTGAATGGAAGTCTGTCATACAGTCTCTGCATAGACAACAAAATGAGCCAGATGGTGACCAAAACTGTGAGGATTAAACAAATTCAGTTGGAGCAAGACAGTGGAAAGAGTCTCCATGATGACACAAGGAGCCAGACTCTTGTTGACTTGAACAGGGCTGGTAGGCTTGGATTATTTTCCTATTTTTCTCCTTTCTGTGTAAGATGACTCTTTAAAGGTACACGGGTGACAGGGAACAGGCGAAAATAAGACCAGCCTGATGTCTCTCTCCTTGAAAATAAAAATACATCGAAATGGCCATTACACTTGAAGCAGGGGAATACTTGAGTTTTTTAATGGCCAGTGGACCTTTCCCGTTGCTGTTGGTTGATGGCGATTTGCAATAACAAGTAAAAAATCTGTTTGCTGCAGTTTGCTCAAAACTGTGTGTGTCAGCCACATACAGCCACTCTGCTATTTACGCTCTCACCACTGTATGTGGTGTTGTTAAAGTATCACAGACCTAGTGATTCAAGTTTGCGTATAGAAGGAGCAAGCAGCTGTTGGAATTTGTCAGTGCATGAGTCAGACATTTATTATAATTATTAACTTTGAAAACATGTAGATTTTCTCTTTAAACTTTGAAATTGTAGATGGAGCGAACCAAATCAGCACATAACATGGGCAGCAATCCGGATGGCCCAGCCTGATGGGGACACAGTGCTGCGGTGTCCACTGAAGTTAAGGGCTGTGGCTGCTCATATTCTTTGAAAACCGGATCTTGAAGCTAAAAACTAGATTACGTCTGTTTACAGTTCCGTCTTTTCCAAATGAATATAAGATTAACAAACTTGAATCTGGAATCAGATTGGCTTTAAATGGGAGTTCTCCTAGAGAAAGGCCGAAGAGGGATGTGTCATTCTGATCTGTGTGTCCTCAAAGGGTGGAGGATTGTCTGTTCCTTTAAAAAAAGAGGAGGAAAAGTTTTTATAGCAATCTGCAGCTAGGCCCATAGTGACAGTTACTAAATAATACATGGAGGTTTATTTATTTCAAAAAAAGCCCAAGTGCTTTCATGTGTTTAGCCAGTTGCACTCTAATATGCCAAGATCAAAAGCTATTGTTGAAACTATCCTGTCTCTTTCCCTGATAGGAGTCGGCCTCATGGAGGTTGTCATGGAGCCCGATATGTGCTGTGGGGAAGAAGCAGCTGCAGCAGTCAGAGAGCTTCAGCTCATTCTTCAAACACTTGGGAGCAGCCAGGCAGTCATGGCAGGTACAGAAGGGGGAAGGGCACTTTCCCTTGTCACCAGTAATTCTCTGCATTTGCAGGAGTTTTGCAGCTTCTGGTTATTTTGCTCTATGGTTGCTTGTAACGCATAGCCTTTTCTAGCTGTTGTTTTTACGATCCTCAGAGCCTGTGCTAACATCTGCCGTGCCTCAGGTGTCCTGGTGGGCCTGCCTTCGTCTGCAGGGCTTTGCAGTGCTAGATTTTATGTTGCCTCACACAGTAATTTTGCAGGATGAACTTAGGTGGGAAGGAGTGTCCCCAGGGTTCTTGTGGTGTTTCTCCCTGTCTGTCCTCATCTTGCTTGCCACAACACTGCAGCACAGAAGATCTGTAGTAAGGATTAATTGCAGAATAGGAAGTTATGGGACAAAGTAGTGGGAGCATGAATCATCTTGTATGTTGTGTGTAAGGTCTCAGCTAGTCATAAAATGGGGGTAGACAGTAAACTTGTGCTGATGTCATGGGTGAGATGTGGTAAATGATAGCGCATTAGCAGACATGGATGCTGGGCTCATTTGACAATCAATGAGACTGCAGCTTTTATCCTACTTGATCATTTCACACACTCACTCTGTCTCTCCCTCCCCTCCAGCATTATGTTCACTACGTCTCAGCTTCTCTTCCCACTAGGGAGATCACTGCTGGTCTGGCGAGGCAGGCCAGAAAATTCTGATGGTTCATGCTGTGCAACAGCCTTGCAAATGATAGTCTGAGGTGTTAGAAGCCAAGGTCCCTAGGCATCCCCTGGCATTTGTCTGCATGCATCTCTCTGAATTTCAGGATACTCTCCCACCTCCAGGATCTCTCTAGCCAAGATCACTACTATCTTTCTGAGACCACTTCTTTTGGAAACCCCTGCTTTTGGCACCAGCGCTTCTTTCTGGAACCCTAAGGCCCCATTTTCTCAATAGGTGATGTGCAGAAGCACAGCATGTGATCAGCCTCCTAACTGGGGATTCTGTCTCATGTCTCTCTATTAATTGGAGGATTCAGGTCATGCTATTTTTGCTCATTCCTAATATTATCAAAATTTACAACCAGCCCATGGTTACAGTTATCAAATAGCAGACTTCTGCTTGGGAGTTTAAAAGTATAGTTTCAGGCATTCATCCCCTCCACACATTCACCCAATTATCAGCTGCCTATTAGTGTTCACAGTGTAAGCTATATTTTTGCCTGTGACGGTTGACCTCACTGTTCTGGCAAGAAGTTCAGTCCGTGGTGTATACTGAGTGAATGCATCTCCTAGAGAACTGAGTCAGAGTGGTCCATTATCGCCCAGTATATGGGATCCAATGAATGCTGTCTAGTGATGCAAATCTAATTTAATGCAGGGGGAAATAATAATTGCTAGACATTAAGTATGTCTTTGAATCTTTTCTCACATTAGTGTTACATGTCAAATGGGGCACAGTTGTTAATATTAAGCAGCCAGTTTGCATGCTGCTTCAAAGGCCTTCATGGACATACATATATACCATCGTTTATCACTACTGAATTTGGCACTAAGATTGCCACTGGAATTGCACTATGATCTCTTTTATCTCGGTGAGATTTCTGACTTTAGACAATTCCAGTATTGGGAATGCTTTTCCTCCAGTGTAGTCGACTTTGAAAGTATTTAGATTTTTTTTCAACGTGGTAGTTTTGGAGGCTTTCTGTTGTGGTTTTCACTCCTCATAATTACTGTCTTTCAAATCAGGGCTTTACATCTCATATTTTGTTTTCATTCTACTTGTATGCTCAGTGAAGACAAGTGCCTAGTTTTTATCAGGTGTTATTTCATTAACAAAAAACAGATGAAGAGATTATTTCTTTGCAAAGTGAAAGGAAAAGAAGCTGGACTTAAAGTGGGCTTAAAGGAAGGTTTTTTGAGGCCTGGCTCTGCTTTCACTTATGCCTGATTAACTTCATTGTCTTGTCACATTGACACCTACATCCAAGTGGAAGCAGGTCATGTCTCAAAATGAAGCCAGGGCAGGACAAGACTATTCCTCTTTTGGAACAAGTACTCATTTCACCCCGGAGGGAGCACATGCTAAACACTTCTCTTGGAAGTGATGTTGGGTCATTCCAGCACCTTTGTCCTTCATTTGCATGTCTGGCAGGACTCACTGAAGACAGAAAATGAGTGTGCTCTCATCCAGCCTACTTTTACAAAGTGTACCGAGGCCTCTCTAGGCAATTTACATCTATTGACGGGAATGGATTCTGAAGCTGTAGCCATCGTCACAGTTTAAATCTGAGCTATCTTTTGCTCTCTTTAATAATGCGACTGTATCTAAAGAGTGTTTGTTTCTTTTTATATGCATTTGATATTAAAAAAAAAGAAAACAACAAAATCGCTAAGAGGGAGGCTTCAGATGTTCTCTATGCAATATGGGAAAAATGATGTTTCTTTTTAATACAGCCTCTCCTGTTTGTTTCTTCCCACCAGTTGATCAACTGTGGCAAGGCTTTTCTTCTGAGAAGGGATGCCTTTAGAGTGACAAAACTTAGAAAACACAATTACGAGTTACTTGTGGTTGAGTCATTAAAGATTTCCAAGGACGTTAGTTCATTTTGGACTAAAAGTGCAGGATGTTTTTATATATAACTTTATATTCTGTTTCATTTTTTAGCAGGCAGGGAAATTGGCAGGGTCTTAGTGTGGGGGAGGAAGATTGCAGTTTCCTGAAGGAGAGGAAGAAAATTACAAAAAAAATTGACTACCACTCACATTTTGTCCTTGAGCTGTAAATTTCCAAGAACACCTTAGTAAATCTGTTCAACATAACTGTAAGTTCTTGTGTTCCATGCTAGGGTAGTATATATCCATCAAATTGTAATTCAAAAAGGTATTTTTATGCTCTTTTTAGAGGAATGAAAGCTCACAATCCACCACTTTGCTTGTCTAATTCTGCCCTTTATTTAAGAGCTGTGAATCAGAAGCTTTTTTCACTACATGGCTTAGAGGATCTGTGCTGCACTGCACCATGCGGCTTTCTCTGAGAGGAATTATGAGCAATAATTTTTTTAAAAAGCGTAGTATTCTCAGAAAATTTTGAATGATTCAAGGCAGTGGCTTGAGGTGGAATCACAAACAGAATGCTACAATTAGGTGTTTTTTACTCCTTTCTGGACATACGGAAGTCTGCTATTAATGCTCTGCACATAACATGCAGTTTATTAATGCATGCCAAGGTTTTTACTCTAGTTTACAGGGCAGACTTACTCTCGTGATAAAATTTCCTTTTACAGAGGGTCAGCTGAGAGTGGATGCCAATGTTTCTGTGCATCACCCTGGAGAGCCATATGGAGTGAGGACTGAAGTGAAGAATATCAACAGCATACGATTCCTGGCAAAAGCAGTAGGTAAATGGTGGTTGCTTCATTATAAGAGCATTGTAGATATTTTATGTGGTTTGACATGAAATATACCAGGTTCCCTAGTGCAGTAATTGGCCTTAAATGCCCTGACTAGTTTCACCTGGGTGTTCTTCCCATGCACCTTGCCCGTGGGTTCCAGGAGTCACATTTAAGCTTAGTCTGGGGCCTTTGGACTTTGCCTGAGCTACATCACAGGTGTCCCAGTTTTCAGTCCTGTCTCCTTATGGACCTTGGACCTGTTCTGTAGTCTCGTTCCCAGTCCTGTCTCTGGACTTACCTCCCATTGCTTCTGACTGAACTTCCTGGACAGACCCTGGACCCAGCTCATCCCCTCACTTGACTGAGGCTGTCATTGCACCCTGTTAGTTGCACATGGCTCTGGCCATGCTGCTCAGACCAGTGGGACTGCACCAGTGAGGGCACTGCCTGTGCTCTGGTCACCCTTGATTCCTGACTTATCCCTCCTTGTGGAACAGCCCTGCTCCTGCTGCTCCCTGACAGAATAAATCTTAGTATGGGGTACTCTGGGGTTAGCAGCCATGTTAGTCTGTGGTTTTCTTGCAGAGGTAACCCTTTGCCTGCAAGAAGAATAAAGCAGATGGTTAAATGCCTAGCATGTTTAGTACTGAAATATGTTAGCAGTGGCTTTGTGTCCTCCAATGTAAATGGCTGTTTTCCACTGAGTACGGTAAGTAGTGTGTTTGAAGTTCAGATGCAGCTTAGGTATGAGCAAGAAAGGATGATGATTACATCTCCAAAAGAAAACTCAACTGGGTGATTGGAAGGTCGCTAGGAATGTATGGCTTGGCTGCAGTGCTTAGGAGAGAATGTTTTCTATTTAAAGGGAATGAAAGAAGGTGGGGAAAACATGCAAAGAAAAAAACAATGCTGGAGAGTGAGACAGTGACTGATAATTCTGCCTGTAACTACTGCTGTTGATTTTATTAAGGTTAAAACAACACACTATTCCATTATTGCATAGCAGTGAAAAATGAAATAGTGGAGTCTACAAAAGCTAATAATACAGTTTAACAAGCTTATTCTTCTTTCTTTTGTTTCTGCCAGACTATGAAATACAGAGGCAAATTGAAGAACTTGAACATGGAGGAACAATTCTGAATGAAACAAGAGCCTTTGATTCCAAACTTGGGTGAGTTTTGACTTTGAAGGAACATCAGGAATAGCAGCTTTAGAGTGCCATGGATACCTAATAACGTGATCAGGAGAAAGTAACGTGGTATTGCTTAACTTCTGTCTTCTAAAGCTGATGTTCAAAAGCATAGTCTCCTCACAGGTAGTAATTTATTCTTAAAGTTGAGGCTTTTTCGCAACAGATTGTGTGCTACGTCAAACAGTGTCTGTGTGAAAATGACTGCCCTCTTACATACACACATGCATTGCAGTGGCTTTAAGAAGCTCTTCTGATCTTCATGAGGCAAAGTTTTTGTTTTGTGTTTGTGCCATAAGACTAATTCTCTGGTGTACCTCTTACCACATCTTACTTGTTTTGTTTTTATTTTAGGTGCACTGTACCAATGAGAGACAAAGAAGGAAAACAGGATTATCGGTATTTTTTTTTTAATAAAGTTAACATTTCAAGAACTGGTATTTTATTTCATTTCTTCAGTGTAGTCAGTGTAACGATCCTGTAAAGTTAGTCAGTGTAGTGAGTACGCATTAGATGTTTACCTTCCACTGGAAGGGGAAAAGACCTATCGAAATCAGTGCTAGTTTGAGCAGTTCAGATCTCTGCTAAAACCCACAGAACTTTCCCAAAAACTAAGCGGGAGCACCTTAGCTCAAAGTGGGTGAGTTGAAGGTTTACTTTGTGGCCAGTACAAGTGTATTCTTAAGAATGCCTGATATAAAATGTAAAAATATTCTGAATTAAGCATTGCTCCTACTTTAAGTAAATACTGAGGGAAATGGTTTTCAGATAGCAGGCCCTGTCTCTCCATGCTTAAATTCTGTGAACATAGACCACTCTTTGAAAATCCTAACTACTGTGGAAAGGTGTCAGCATTCGTAGGCAGGCTTCTACCCTAAGGTCTTTGTAGACCCAGTGAAGATGTTACCTTGCCAAGTACTTTTTGCCTTCCACCAGTGTGAGATGACAGCCATCAAACCATAAACAACCACCCAAGAAGGATTTAGCCAGAGGACAAGGAGACAAGGCATGAGTCCCATTGGGAAGCAATGCTGCTGGGAACGAGTGCTGGGGCAGCGCTGCAAAGCAGTAGCACAGCTGCTTAGTGCCACAGCACAGGGGACAGTCACAGCGGTGTCTAGATGGGATGGAGAAGAGTGATACAGCTCAGTGACTGCTGATTGCTCTGGACACCCTTCTTCCTGCTGTGTGCATGCCTGCCTCCTCCCCTGCTTAGGGCCGTCTTAGCACTGATCCTCCCCAGCTTTGCATCCCAGAGACAGTCTTCCTGTTACTGCCGGAGTTCACTTCCCAGCTGCAGAAGTTCTGCAGGAGAACTTTCAGGGCCTATTAGCTTTGCCATATCTGTGTTCCTGTTAAATCTACATATATTCTGCTACTGATCTTACTAGAGCAGTGAAAGGATTTTGAAAACAACACACAAACTTTAAATCTGTATTTTGAATTATTGTTTGTAGAAATGCAGGAGAAAAGGCAGTGATCATTTAATGAATGATTATGGTAGGGGCTGGCATGGGGCTTCTTTAACAAGACTAATTCAAACAAGAAAATTCATTAAAACCTAGGCAAACCTGGTGAGTCTGAGATATCTCAAATAAAGACCAGAAAGATTATTACTAATACTAAAATTATTATCAGTATTAAACTGCTTTTCAAATTCTTTGTAACTTACTGCTGTGCATTATACATTAAACTTAAAATCTATGTTTAGGCAGATTTGAAGTAGAACTTATAGTTAATGTAGATGGTACCCAGTGTCCTTTATTCTGATGTTTTTGAACCCCTCATTTGATCATGTAAGAGTGAGGTTTCTGCTTCTATCATAGTTGTTTGAGTGGTTTGAATTGGACTTCTCTTTAAGGGAGCCTTTTGTTCTGTGATGGCACCCTGCTGAGCACAGTAACTTTGCTTTTAGCACAGCATGATATTTCATCAAGATTTTCAAAGTTAGTCTGGAAAAGGTTACAACCTGCCAAGATCACTCCTGGCAGTTGGCTGTCAATCTGGGTTTTTTTCCCCTGCCAGTCCACTCCCATTTTTGTCCAGATCCACAATTCGTGCTTGATGCCAAAAGGAGTGGGTTGTTTCCATATCCGTTCTTATTGTTGTTTATCATTATTGTTGTTGTTGTTATTATTATTGTTTTATTCTTTCGGGTGCAGACGTTTTAATTGCTCCTTTTCTGTCACCAACTCTTTGACAATCAGTGGCAGATACTCAAAGGAAGAAAATTGAGGCTTTGCAGCAGTTCAGGGGCTGCTCTCTTACTACTTAACCGTGATATACCAGGTCATGAATTTTTAGTGTTTTGTTTAGTTGAAATAGTAATACGACTTCCAGGTAAGTATAAACTTGTGATATGATTTTTATTACTTGTTGTTTAGCTTCTGACTGAATATAAGAGTTTTTCTTCATCTTGACTAGGTTCATGCCAGAGCCAAACCTTCCTCCATTGATTCTGTACGATGCGAAATCGTTGCCAGCTAATATGAACCATCAGCAAGTGGTAAATATTGATTGGATTCATGAGAGACTTCCTGACCTCCCCAGTGTGAAGAGAGCAAAGCTTGTTGAACAGTATGGGATTCTTCCTGAACACAGCTTCACCTTATTGGTAGGTCTATTGATCAAGTGCTAAAATAAGCGTAGAAACTTCAAAGTTGCACGGTTTTTGAAGAGATTTACAAATGTCATATTAACCACCTGTCAGCTCACATAGATGGTTTTCATTTGGAAATATGTCCAATGCATACTTTGTACTTTGGAACCGTATACATACAACGGTGGGGAAAAGAAACCCCATACAGTGAAGCTAGAAGTGTTTCTCATGCAAGGTGCAGTCAAATAACTATTATTTAATATTGATCTTGTCTGTCTACGCATGGATGCACCGGTGACTGACTGCAACAAATACACCACTTCTTGCTGACAAGCCCTTGTCTGTAAGTGCCTGCTTGTCTTGTCTTTGGGTCTGGTGCAAGGCTGGGCACGTTGTCAGTATTTAACAAATTAATAGATGTGTTTTCCTGACTACAGAAGCAAAACCTAAAGTTTAAATCTTTCAGCTTCATGTGCATGTTGACCTAGCTTCCACGTTATTTTGAAAAAAATCCAGACATTCTTAGGTAAATACACTGAATGGCTGTACGACATCAACTTTAACCTCATAATGCAGTTTACCAGGGATAGGTTCAGAAGGGGTGATGAGAAAGAAAAAGATGTGGTATATATGGATATAAATAAGGAAGTGACAGCAAAATCTCATAATTTACAAATTTATTCTAAAGGACTTTGAGCTTAAATAGAACCTGTCATCTCTGTTTTTTAACGATAACTGTGCATGGGGGTTAGCTTACCCACCCAAGATTAGACATCTCCTGTAGCCAGCTAAGCTAGGACAATGTCCTGCTTTGGTTCCCTCTGTGATTAGTGGAGACAGAAGGAAAAGGACTTCTTTAGAGTAAGATTCAGAGCAGAACTGTTAGTACTTTAAATTGTCCTCTGGAGGAGTTCCTTTCCTTTGAGTATAAATGGAGGGAGAGCAGTGCACATAACTTGACTACCTAATATCCCTCCTTTGTGTGCCTGTGATTTATTACACTTGTACAGAAGCTGATTCTACAGAAAAAAAAAAAAAAGAAAAAAAAAAGGCTGTTCCTTCTGAAGAAAGCTGTTAGGAAAACTGCTTTTGTGGTGGTGTGCCATTTTAGTGAGTTGCAGTTACCGTTTGGTGAGCAGGTGAGTCATAAGTGTCATCAAGGTTATGAGGCTGCAGTGATAGCATCAAGAGGTGTCAGTAGTTGTTACCTTTCTATTTCATTGTATAAGCTGCAATATGTGGTTTCGCAGCCAGTATTCCTGCCTGTACCTGCTTTTCTGCACATCAGCGTATTTCTCATGTATTAAAATAAACAGACCTCAGATGGGTAGATGGGTCCCAAACCCTTTTTCCTGACTTTTTTTTTTTTTTCTTCTCCCCCTCTGTGGTGGATTGAACCCCACCACAGCTGCTTGCTCATTTCCCCTGCCAGTGGCACTGGGAAGAGAACAGGAAAAGCAAAAGCAGGAAGACTCCTGCTTTGAGATAAAGACACTTAAATAAGTAACGTAAAGAGAAAGGAAAAAACTTCAAGGTGATGTGAATGCGATCACCCACCACCTCCCACAAGCAGACTGATGCACAGCCAGTCTCTGACCAATGGCAGTCACTACCTCTCCCAAAATCCCTTTCCTTCAGTTTTCCAGGGCATTATATTGCATGGAATATACCCTGGGTCAGTTTGGGTTGGCTGTCCAGGTTGTGTCCCTGCCCAGCTTCGTGCCTGTCCTCAGCCTACTCACAGTGGGGCGCAGAGTGGGAAAATGAGAAAGGGCTGCTCAGCAACAGCCAACACCCTGGCCTGTCGTCAGCACCGCTTTAGTCACACGTCCAAAACACAGCACCCTGTGGGCTGCTTTTAAGGAAACAGACTCCATCCTAGCCAGACTCAGTGCACCCACACTTTTCACTTGGCATCAACCCACTCCTTGTGTGTTTCAGTTTTGCTGGTATTGGTGGCTTCAGCTGTGTGCTTTCTGTCATCTCTATCAGCTAGCCCTATATTTTTGCCTCATCAGCTGCCCTTTCTTTCCACCTGTTCTCGGAAATCCACTATTGCTTTTGCTTTTTTCCTTTTAACTTCTCTTTCTTTTTGCAAGGTATAGGATAATTAATGACCTCCGAGCTGAAATTTGGGATTCAGCTTGTAATAAGATAATGCATCCATTTGAATGCATGAAGTGAACGTGTTCTTCATGGCAGGTCTTCTTTTATTGTGCATTAGAATGCTAGCATGTATGCTCTCCATAAAAGTTGCTTGCTTGTTCACTGGGAGACTAGTTAACCTTAATTCATCTGAAAACGGTACGTCCGTTGCTGTGTTAAGCTTACATCAGAAGTTGCAGAAGATTGCTGATAGGGCCAGATGCACAAATCTAATGAGCATTCTTTCAGGTTAGAGCGCCCAGGAGTGCTCATTAAATAAATGGCATTGGTAGAGGGATGACTCTAAAATGCAAAATCTCTGTTCTGCGCCAGCTTGTTAGAGGGGACATTATGCGCCAAAGTTATAATAAAACAATCCTATACTTCAGCGTGCAGGTCAGTTTCCAAGCTTACTTCATGAGCTTTATTCTCATATGGAATAGCTACCTGTACATCCTTCAGAGCTGAGAATCTGAGAGTCCTGCTTTGCCTAATTACAAGATGTGCAGAATGAAAGCAGAGCAGTACCCCTTAATATCTTCATCTGAAATTTCTTAAGTGTAACCTGCTACAATTTTGACAGTTTTGTATAAGTTGCAAAAATAAATGAAGTTTCTGATTTTCTTCATGCGGAGCCCTTCTTATTTGTGAAGAGACAGTTCTTGAGCCATGTAGACTCCATGGTATTTGGGTGCTCAATTTCTGCGTGCAGTTTCTACTTTGCTGTGCAAACTGGTGGGCTGGCAAATACTTCAGTCAAAAAGGATCTCAGACAGCTTTGCCAGTTATGCTATTATAATATTTTTATCTTACTTCCTTTTGAGTCAAAAAAATAAGATGTATTGGCATAGACATGAATGTGACATTTTGTGTTCAAAAAGCACGCTGAAGTCCAGGAAGGTCCAACTGAAAAATAGATCAGTTGTCACAGTACAGCATTAGAAAAAACCAGTCTGTTCACTTCCTTTCTCATCTGAATTCCAGGTCTTCCTGTACATTTACTGTTGCTCTGTTTGCTCAGATAAAAGTGGCAGTTCCACTTAGACTTGGGCTTATTGCTTTGGTGGAACAATTACATTGGCGAATCCTTGAATGGGATGCTGTAGAAGTTGGTTTTGACCATTTCGTTTATGACGTGCCATCCTCATACACATTGATGTGCAGGTGACTTTACGCTTATTTTTAGATCTTAAATCGTTTTATAAGAAGCTGTAGGAAAAAGTTTGAACTTTTTTTGACTGCTCTGTTGTCTGCTTTGATAGGCTAGATTTTCTGGTTTTTTGCCTGACAATCTTGCACATTTTTGCAGCAGTTGTTACCTCACAGTTGGTTATTGTGGGAACTGTGATGGTGAAAATGAGAATAAGAAAGCAGAAAATTACTTCTTTGTTGGCATTGATTTAGTTTTCTTCTTCAGTTCTTTGGGAAACATGATTGGTCTTTAAAAGCTTAAGTTTGCATTACAGACCCAATGTCCCTAAAGATTGTACCCATGGTATTTTGTAAAATAATGTATTGTTTTACCTTAGCGCGTGCAGTGGTTTTCAGCTCAGATCTATTGCAAGGGGGGTGTGTGTGTGTTGGTAGTTGGAGTGAATTTGGCATAAAGAAAGTTGACCAAAATGCAAAGAAAATTAAAGTTCAAGTAGTACAGTATCTAGAAATTGAAGCCAGTCAAGTTACGCCTGCATTTTTCTAATATGGCAAGAAAATAAAGAAAATGTTTCATTTCTGTCAGTCATTGTGATGTTTTGACATTCTGCCTTTTTCATTTCAGTCTAGCATTGCTGGGTTTGCCTACTCTTTGGCTACAGAAAATGACAGTCACTTTAAAAAAACCTAAAACTAAATGGAAAGGAATTTGGGGGAATATGTCTATTTTTATGTGCACAAGTAACGCATATGGGCTTTGGTACCTGGTAGCATATGTGTAAGTCTGTCTCTCTGAGTACTCCTGGGCTTTTCTCCTCTTGCTGCCTGGAAATCACCTGATTAAAACGTGGAGGCCAGGTACATTTGTCCTTGGTCTTTCCAAGGTCTGGCAGGAGGGTCAGAGCTGTAGCTCCAGCCGGGCCGTTGGTATCAAGAAATGGGAACGTGCCCACTGCTGGAGACGCACTCTGCAGCCCTACCCGTGACGGAGGCGTTGGACGTGCTGCCTCTGAGCCGTGTCACCTGCCCTCAGACACGTGCCATCCGCAGGCGTTGTTTTCCTGTGCATCGTGTCGCAGCTAGACCTGCTCTGCCGGCGGTGTTTGTAAAACCCTCTGCAGCACGCGCAAAGAAACCAGCGTTTTTACATGCTCGCTTCTTCCTACCTAAATTGGACAGGTGTTTGTGTGGAAGAGAACCCGCTGTTTAAATAATTACTGTTTGTTTGTTCTGTTGAATCCTGAGGTGAATTAGAAAGAGTACAGTATTCAATAATGCATCATTTTAGTAATTCCACTTAACACACACGCAGTTTTTAATCAAGTTTATTGTACTTCGATAATCACGTCATTGCTTTACTGTTTTTTTTTAAGCCAGATTTGTTCCTCTAGTCTTTTTAGCCTTAGATTTTACACAATTTGATTACAAAGTAACTGCTAGTTAAGCTTGTAAGAACACAGAGAAAGAAGGGAGTTGTGTCTTGTGTGTAGACAGATAACTAGGGGGAATTAAAAGGTTTGCCTTGGTGCACAAGGGACCTCTGTGGCTTTCCTAGGCTGAGGACTCGGTTTCTTTGCTCACAGTCTGGAGGTAGAGGGGATGGGTCTGATTTTTTTTCCCACCAGTTTTACAGCACATCAGCCATTAATCTAAGTACATTTTGTTCTGTTTCACAGAACAGAGAGCAGTAGTCTGCAGTCTTCTCAAAAGCCATACATCATTACCAATGAAAAATGTGGTATCTAGAGCTGGTGGAAGTTTGTGTTGTGAAAGTTTTGAGGAGGAAAGTCTAAAATTTTGTATTGTTATGGTGATACATTGCCTTTAAAAAAAGGGCAAATGAAACTGCTTTGATGGGATGTGTTTGAGTGGAAAAGTCAGGCTTTGGTTTAGTGTGTACCTGAACTCTTTTTGCTCAGAACTGTTCAGAGATCAGATGCAGTCAGACTGTGCTTGGGAAATGTTTTTGCTGTGATGACAGTACACTTAGAATAGCTCCTTGGCTGTCTCTAAACTGTTACCTCTCGACTTCTGAGAGCTGGCTTGTCCTCCTGTGTGATTATGCCACACACTGCACAAGTCCAGTGCATGCTGGAATTGGATTCCTCCTTGAAAAAGTAGGAGCTGCCACCTAATATCTCTTCAGCCTTCAGTAGACCTAATGAGTTCCATGCTACAGTTAAAGATCCATCAATGCCTTGATGACAAACAGCACAGCATTCAACAGACTGTGCAGTATCTGTTCTTCTAAAAACAATCTCAGATTTCTCCTAGGCTATAAATTGAATTCCCTACTGTCATACCTTCTGAGCATTTAGGGTGCTATGGCAAAGCTTACATAGCTTCTCTGAAAAACTAGAAAAATAAAACCTTGCTTCTTACAGTATGACCTTTCCATATCATTGAAGGGCAAATGCAAGCTAAACTTATTCCTTCAATCCAAAATAAATAGAAGTGATTGCAAGATCAAGAGTGAAACATCTGTAGACAGTTTCAGGAAAAATCTCTTCTTGGTGAAAGGTAGTGTGGCAGCCTGTTAGATGGCAGCATTATATTTTCTAGCATTGTATGGACCTAAAACCCATGAGAAAATGAGAAAGCTTCTTCCCAAATGCTAATTTTAGGGAGGAGTTAAGAGAAAAAAGATGGCTCCTTTATTGGAAGGTCTGTTGAAACAGGCAGGCTGGCAGGTAGGCTGTGTGTACCTATTCTAGACATAACGTAGTTTGTTTGCCGTTGTGTTAATAAAATTACTCCAAAGTCTTGTGACTTTGCAATAAATTCACAAAACCAGGTTTCCTTTAGGATTTAGAGTATTTATGCTCCAAATGTAATTGTATAATTAATCAGGTTTGCACTCTGGTATCTTTTTGATGCATTTAACTTTTCCTAAACAGAATGAAGACGGATTAGCAGAATTCTTTGAAAATGTGGTAAAACAGACCCAAATGAAGCCAAAGAAGGTGATCGGCTGGATTATAAATGACCTGCTCAGTCATTTGAAACAACATTCCCTTACAGTAAAGGAAAGGTCAGGCTTCTTGATTACTACAGTGGCAAAACAAAAAGTGATCCATTTTTCGTATACCATGAATAGTATCGTGTCACTCCCTTGCTTGCTTCTGCTTTAGTTATTATCTGTGCAGTTGGTTACGCCAGGCAGCACCACGTAGGCCTTGGTGCTGTCATGCTGAACGAAGTTAATCGAACACCTTGCAGAGAAGAGGACCATGTAGTTAAGAGCAATAATCAGAGTCTTCCTTCTTTGGAATATGGCAATGGTAAACCATACTCAGGCTATCAATATCGAAGTTGAATATAGTGTATCATGAGGATAAATACTAGCTTGTCATGCTACACTGTGTGATCTTTAGGCAAGCAACAGTAGCTTGGATATATTACTGCACCTTATCCTCTGAGGTAACTTCTGCCGCATTTTTCCCTAGCCCTGTCAGTTCTTTTCTCCTGGCTGACCTTCTGAACCTTCTAGTAAAAAAAGACATTTCTTCTACAGCAGCAAAACAGGTAAGTACTTTCTTGTTTTTACTGTGCTTTGGATCTGTGGCTGCCTACTCCATTTGTGTAGCAACTTTATCATTGGTGTGTACCCGTATGTTGGTTGCTTTAAAAGTGTTGATGAAGGATAAATTTTGTATCTACTATAAACATGTAACAGATGAAAATGCCTTGTGTGTATATAATCTTACAGATAGATCTGCATGTTCAGTGTTAGAAGGTGGTACAAGCCAAATCGTAAGAGTTCAGCAAAGTGAACTGAAGTCAGTTAATAAATCCTGCTTCTGAACAGACTGGACACTAGATCTCGATTTCACAGTTTGAGTCAGACCTCAGTGAAAGGTCAGTGGGAGCTAATCCATGATTTGCAGTTAAGCTGGGACTATCAGTTACTAGGTCCTAAGGGACAGTAAGGTGTCCATTCCCAAGTATTAGCACATGGAAAAGGATATAATTCACCTGAGTGTAACCACGAAAAGAGTTCTGCTTTGGCGTACCCCTGAGTCAAAAGTGGTGAGGTCTGGCCTTTGTTTCATCCTTGCTTCTTTGAGCAAGTGTTATCATGGACCTCTCAAGTACTGGTGGCAAATTTTTCCCTCTTTTAAAATATCGCCTTGTTTAAGACAGTCTGAAAAATCAGCTCTTGATGATTTGTATCTAAAACTGTGAACTGCTAATGGCGAATACAGTGACTGCTGTGTCTATATACAAGATTTTGAGTTTTTTTGTGATAGGGAATAGTCTGTCATTCACCTTAAGTTGTTGCTGGCTCTTTTATGTGGAATGCATTGTCTTTTCAGATTAATTATTACCCTCTAGATAAGTACATTAGATGACTGCTTCTTCTCAGGTGTTCATCAATGAAACTGTTAATGAAGACATTTAACTTGCAGTGAAGATATTTAACTTTCCTTGTCTGCTTTCAAGCTTTTAACACTCTGAAATACACAGGGTGGGTTTCCATCTTTCTAGCACATATTGATTTAAACCAAGTACAACTTTGGAATAGTATTGAAGTCAGTTCAGGCTTTTTTTTGTTGTTATAGACCAAGTGTAGCTGTTGCAAATGTGGCTCTTTACCCTACTTGGAGACACTTGCGCTTATTGGATTGTTGTTTTCTTTTTTGGAGATGCTTGTGGTTCTTAATTAAGTTGGTCTTGTTGGTTTGCTTCCGTGAATAGCCAGCTGCATATGACAGGCATCATAAATAAGGATTTAAGTGCCTGACTTCAGGCATGTGCATTTGGAAATTTTGGACTGGGAAAGTAAAAGCTTCAAAAAGGAGATAAAGTATTAATAGGAAAAGCGTTGGAATGAAGAGCGGTTCCGTGCCTGCGGGGTTGTGGCACACCCATCAGTTTGGTGTCTGGTTTGAAAGGGAAACTTCAGATCTCCCCGTCTGAGCCCTCAGCTTCCTTGTGGAGGTAGAGACAGGGTACTAATGCTCTTCTACTGGAGTTTCTGGCCTTGCGATATATTTGTGCGCCAGCACTTCTGACAGGTTATGAAATGTCAAGAATTTCAGAGATGCTTTTCTTGTTTAATTACCAACTCCTTGTAATGTGCATGTTGTCCTCGGAGTTCTGAAATTGGACACAGAGAAATAACAGTACTGTTTGCCATCACTGAGTGATGCTATCAAACTGCAGAAACCTCGCCACATTTAGAAAAGTATTTTGGTTGCCTGGATGTCAGAAGAATAACAAATGTTTATAACAATTCTCAGCAGTAGGCAGAGATAGTGGATGGCCCGAGGGCAGAAAGGGCTATATATACACACACCAGCAGATGAATTGCAGCGCTTGGAGTGGGGGAGAGTGAACTGCAGTGGTAGAGACAGATCCAACGAGAAAGGATGGAAGGGTTCGACAGGGTGAGCACGCAGACATGCACACACATACGTGCTCGCTGCGGGAAGCTGTTAGCAGTTTAAATTTTTTAAGAGGTTTTGTGTTTGGTCTCTGCTGTATAAGGCACTAAAACATAGGCAGATGAAAGCTGCGAGCGCTGATTATAGACACGGAACATTGTATGGTAGGATGCATATGCCAAGGAAAGGGCACTGTGTGCTCACATAATTACCACTTAGGTAATTACAGAGCTCACGCCCAACTTGCCATCAGATACAGCATCCTACTCCAGAGGTCTCCAAGGCGGTTTCAGGCTGGTGTGCCTGCGCGAAGGGGAGCAGCCAGTGCACAGGGCCATGGGGTGAGCATGTCCTGAATCAGGGGACCTGCGCAGGGACGTGCTGCGACCCACCCCAGAGCCACCGATTCGAAGCCCACGATGGGAGGTGCGGGTGCTGCTCACCCAGGGCTGACACCGCTCTGCTGGGGAGTGAGCCTGAGGTGGGGCCTGGGGCCTGGCCTGCAGGGCTGGCAGTCAGGACACCCTGGGATAAGGGGCCTGCCCTTTTGAGTGACGGCATTGCGGGGGAAGACTAGTTCCTGGGCCTGGGAAGCAGAAGCCTGCCCCTGCTGCCGAGAGGCAGCTCTGTGTGGACACCCTTGTCACGCGTTCATTGAGGATCTGGAGCAGAGCAGACCCCAGGTCTTGTTTGCTTCTGCAGTTGCATAGGTCACCCACATCAGAATAACTTCCAGTAGACCCACTTGGCACCCCTATTTTCAAGTAGACAGCGGGGAAATGAGTATGGTACACAAACCTAAACAGAACCATCTGCTTTGACAATTACGGCTATACCATCTGGTGGGCTGGACCCAGCCTGCCCCTCACTTTTGTCAGAGGCTGAGGGACAACTGCCAGACATCAAGGCTTCCGTCACTGCTAAGGAGAGATGCCCACAGGACGGACTGGGGTGGTGCTGCCTGCTGCTTCCCTCCCACCCTTGGCAGCAAATCACTGCGGATCGGGTTTCCAGTTGGAGCGTTCTCAGGCACAGCAGTCAGCTGGCACGTTCACCAGTTGCAAAATGTTTGATATGATGCCCGTAGCAGCCAGACACACAAGTCCTGATTAATTCATCTTGACCAATGGTTTGCTGCTATGCCTGTGTAGGTAGAGACTGCGGAACATCATTAAAATCTAATCACGCTCAAGCAGGAATCAATAGTAGAAACTACTGAGATTTCAGTAATGGAAATGAGGCCTGAGATTCTCTTTTTGGCTCTGGAGACTTCATCATTTGATCCTCCTGTTCTGGTGCAGGCAGTTTGTGTAAATGAGTTGAAATCATTTTTTAAACTGCTTTCTTTAGATCCGTACTCCTTGCCAAGTGGAGAAACACGTTTTTAAAAGTGCATCTTTGACAGGTCTTGGCCACATCTCTTTCTGCTTTCCTACATACCTGTAAACAAGCAAGAGCCTTGATAACATTGTCACTTTACTAGCTAAGCGGAGATGCTTGTTACCAAGTTGAAAAGTACACACGGTGCAGATGTCACGGAGAAAATCTGGTGCCTTCAAGGTTTCCAAATGGGCAGGCTTTCCTCAGTGCCAGGAGACGTTTGGCACAGGACTAGCAGGGAATCGGAGCTGGATCTCTGACTGTCAAGCTGTCCTGCCCCTGATCTAAGTCAGCCTGATGTATGGGTCGCTCCTGGGTAACTCTGCCATGGTTGGCTGCGTAGATTTTGTTTGTTGCAGATTTTCCCCTCCTGCAGCCCCTGGCATCCTGCTTGAATACATACCAGTCCTAAAAATCACATCTGCCTTTTTTCGGGAGAGCGATATTGCTTATTCGTTATCCAGGCCCTGATTTGTGCAGCGCTTTGGACTCTCTGGGGTGTTTTGCTGGGGGCTGTGCTGTGTGAAGAGGACAGAGCTCCTTCTGAGGGGTGATGGACTGTCCTGGTGCCTCGGGAGGCCTGGAGGACAGAAAGCTTCAAGCCTGGCCCCTCAGGGAAGGAGCAGGAGGGGACTGCCTGGGAGTAGCAATGGAGTGCAACAAATAAAAGGCAAGCGGCTGTGGGCAGGTTGAATCTCTGTTGGCTGTATTTCCCCCTGGGGGTGTTCCAGGTAGCACTGGCATGGTGATTTTTAAGTACTGTGCTAGAAGGAAGATCTTGTAGAAGACAATCATATACTGTACTGATTTATTTAGATATAAACATCGGAAAGCTTCACTTACAGCGGTTGTAGCTCGGGCTACTTATCAGTATCTTTAATATTGCGATCTGCCTTTAACCCTCTTAGGGGGAAAAACCAAGATATACCTGCCACAATACAGCTGCATGTCATTACCCTCTCTAAAGGTCTCCAGCAGAGTGATAAAATTCCATAAAAAGCTTTGGGATACCACTGGCAAATGAATCTCCTCTTGCAGGAATTGCGTCAACGCATGGTTCTTAAATACCTGTTGCGGCTACGAAATTGTTTAGCTGAAGGTCTTTTGTACCAGAATATTCTTCATGGTGAAGAAAATTGCCGGGGTAGTTAAGATACCATCCGACATACCTCATTTTTCCTAAGTTGTCTTCTGCCCTGCTGTTACTGAACATGCAGTTTGAATGCCCCTTCTCACCTCCCCATCCCAGCCTCTGAATCCTACAGCGAGTATTTAACGCTGAACTTTTGATGTGACATCTGTTTCCATATTGGTACACAGCAATGGCCCAAACATGCAATTACATCTTCGGCTCAGGATGGAGCACAAGCAGCTGTTTTAATAAGGATTCTCTTTCTCTCCTCCCACAGCTCTGAAATAAGAGCAAAGGGAATACAGAAAATGACTGCCCAAGGAAATTGGTTTTTTATAAATGTTCTCTCCCCTTAAGTTTATTCCAGGGCGATAGCCCTGCTGCAGCATAGGAAAACACACCAGCATTAACAAGTGACTATTCCGGAGGCCTGGGTTTGCCCAGCGTTCCAGTCCCTGGAGGTGATGCATAGCTGGGCTGGAGCTGCCGTGTTCATTCTGCCTGGCACTATTTTTCTTCTGCTTTGTCATACATAGCCTCATTACAGCTTGCTGATGCGGACTGGTAATGGCACGAGTTACCTGGGATTGGACTTGGTACAGTAGTCAGCTAATGGTCAGTTCCTGGGCAGAGACATTTCTCATGGGGACGCATTCTCTGTGCTGCTCTCAGGCGGTTTTGTGAACAACGCCGGACGAGCGCTGCCCGAGGAGCAGCCTTGCGGTCAGCGGCCGCCTCTGCCGTGGTGCCCCCCTCTCCCCGTGAGCGAGCAGCGACGCAGCTGGGGCTGCACTCCGCAAACTTCTCGGAAGAGGCACCATCGCTGGGGGTAGCAGCAGCTCCCGGTCCTGCGGCCGCCTGCAGAGCACCCGTTGTGAACCATTAACCTGCAGTCGTGCGTCGGGTGAAAACGCTTTGCCTTATGTCAGGATGCAGAAAGGGAGGGAGGGCACAGTAGCTCGCATTCAGCGAGGCACAAGAGTAAATCTTGGGTTTGTTCACGTTTAGCCAAACTGCTCTTGCTTTAACTAGAATCCGGCTTCTTGGATCAGGAGCCGAAGTGCTGCATGTACACAGTGTTGATACGTCAAGACGCTGACCTTTGCTACTCGTGATTTTCAGGTGCTCGCAGAATTGTGGAAGGGAGAAGGGAAGACTCCTCTTGAAATTGTTAAAGAAAAGAAACTTGGACTGATACAGGATCAAAAAGAGCTTGAACAGATCTGCCAGGCGGTGATTGATAGACAAGAAAATGAGGTGATTACGATGGTGCTGGGAAACTTGTGTGCTATGGCAGTCTGTGGCGCTGAAAAGGGGGTTAAAATGGGCTTTTTTTTTCTCCTTTTGATTAGCATTTGAGCTCTACAGCCAGTAGAGGAGCATTAAAGCTGCTGCTCAGATATTATCAGGCTTTTCTTCTTTCTTATTTTACTAAGTGGTTTTTTTTTTTTCGGAAATTCAGGCATACGCAAAATGATCAGCAGAAGAAATTACCAGTCTGGCTAATGCGCTAAGTCATTCTGAGAGAACATAAAAATTACATGCAGGCAAGCATGACTGTGGGGCTCTTTCCCTGCTCAGCTATACTGCCATTAACCCGACCTGGCCACCAGGCCACATAACTCTGATTTTTATGTCATCTGCTATGAGATTAGGGCGACACCATTAACCCATTCTGAAGCTGGAGATGGAAGCTACCTCCAGTGAGACGTACAGTAGTTACGAATTAGAGACTCTGTCAGAGGCTGGCAAGGCAAAAATTTTCCGTGCCTCTGTCTCTTTGTCCTTGTCTCCCTGCGCTGCCAAGGAGAGGAGTTTAGCTGGCCCTGCTGCCCAGTGGTGCCCGTGGGGCGGGGAGGAGCTGGACCCCCATGGCAGCGGCATCAGCGGCTCCCGAGCTGCCGTCTGCTCTGCGGCTCTGCTGCTGGGCCGTGGCAGCAGCACAAATGCTGCAGGAGGAGAGCTCGGGGTTTGGCTCTTCCCCATCTCCTTGGAAGGACACGCAGCAGCCCGCGTGGCTCATCACTCTTAACAAGGTCTGAGCTGGGAAAAGGGGAAAACAAACTTTTTTGATCATGAAGGGGAGGAGTGGGAAGGGGGCTTGACAGAGTCTAAAATGTTCTTCATAAAAGGCAAAATGAAAACAAGTGCTTATATGTTCTCTGGAGCGAAAATGCAAAAGCAGAAGCGAATAGCTTACTTCTAATATAAACACTGTCTAGATACATTTGCCATTTGGAAAAAACATTAACGTCTTTGGAGAACAATACCACCCACCCCAAATCTCATTGGGGGATGCTAACAGCTCTGCAAGAGCTTTTGGTAAAGAAAATGAGCTTGCAGTAGGTTGGCGTGACCTCCATCAGCCTGACTCATTTGCAGAGCCTGATAAAAGTGCGGCTGCGGTTTCAGACTCGTACGGAAGCGCGAGTGTGGATGGAGAGAACATTAGAACTGATTGGGAGTGCAGAAGCCAAAGGTCCGTAACTACACTCCCATTTCAGTAATAATGCTTTCTCCGAGAACGTAATTCCTCTCTGGTTTCCACTGTTTTAGTCAAGCCAAATGCAGTAGAATGGTCTCACTTCCCTGCTTTTTCCAGGTGATCCTTTGCCAAGGCAAAAGCTGCCTCAGTGGCTTGTAATTCATTGCTTTAAACTGGCGCGAGAGCTTACCTTACAAAATAGTTAGCTGAGTACTTGAGAGGGAAAGAAGTACACCTTGCTTTTTGATAGTAACTTTCTTTAAAATGAACTAAATTATAAACAGTTGCTCAAGCCAACACCGAGCACTTTATTAAAATGCAGTATCTGGATTGTACTGTGTTCTGCTCCACATAGGTAATCTCCAACAGATCAGGAGTAATGAGTCCTTTCCATATTGTGACATTACAGAGAAGATTTTAGGCTGCCAATAATTTGGATACTGTCATGAGTAGAAATATTTGCGTTTGTGCTCGGTCCTGGCACAGTGGGTGGTTCATATGTTCACAATCCTTCCCTTAATATCTGTAAATATGACATCGTGTTTAATTGAAGCTATCGTGTTTTGCCGAGGCACTCTGACAATGTAGCGAACGTCTTCCCTGCCACACACACAACACGGAGGCCAGAAGCTTGTTTAGCAGCAGGAGCATCCCTGTTAGAAATGCCTGCAACTGAAATTTCCAATGGTTTTTTTCCACTATCTTTACTTAGTTTTAAATATGACCCTTGCTATTCTGCAGGTGATTGTGCATCAAACATTATCTGTCTGATAGGAGGTTGTATTTCTGATCAGTTAATTAATTGTTACGTTGCCAAGGGTTCCTTTCTAAAGAAAATAATATGCTGTTACAGAAACACCTACATCTGTGGTTGAAGGACCTCACAAATATTATCAAATAGATTGTGGTTCAATGCAAATTACTTGTTACAACTGAACAGTATATTGAGTAAAAAGGTAGAGGCTATTAGCAAAAAGCAGCCAGTCTCATTTTTCTGGATCTTTTCAAGGAAGTTGCTGTTTGAATTGCAGACACTGTTACAATCCAAAAGTGTTTTCTGACTTTTTCAATAAGAGATCTTTGTATTAGTTGTAAGGCCCTGCTGCTGTAGGGACTTGCTGTTCTCATAGGAGCAGAGCAGGAGCTTATTGGAAAGCTGAAGGCAGTTTTTATAAATAACATCTTACCCAAAATATAGTGTTCTACCACAATGGTCCAAAGGACAAAAATATTCGTAACTTAGCAGTGAATGAGTGAAAATGTCCCAAGTTCACTGTAATGATGGTGTCTGTTTTGTTTTTTTTTCTTTAAAGGTTATGGCAATAAAATCAGGAAATCAAAAAGTTCTAAATAAGTTAATTGGCCTCGTGCAAAGAGAAACACAAGGACGATCCAGTGCTGTCCTGGTGAGGCAAATACTAGAAAAGAAGCTGTCAGAGTAGCCACAAAAGAAAACCGCTCAAGTGTCTACAGGAAACATGTGCTTCGTTCTGCCTCCTTCGCTGCAAGTGGACTTTGGTGGCTCCTCGTGCATCCTCAGGACTGTTGGTTCTCCTTCTCCTTCACATCCCAGCCTTCCCTGGACGCATCAGCCCAAAGCAGATGAGCGAAGGCACAGCAGGAGCTGGAACCATCATTTCCATCTCCCTGACTTCGCTGTGGTGTTTGGAGATGTGATTTCCATGCAGCCATGGGAAACAAGTTCCCAGAGGTGCCAGTGAGCACGCAGAGAGCTGAAGCTGTGTTGGTTGGTTTTGTAATAAAACAGGAGGAAACTCAGCTTTTCTACTTGGCTTTTTGCAAGAAGGGAAATTCAGAGATGTTGAATGCAAAATCTGGTGGTGCATACAAATAACTCACTGTAAATTAGTGTGAGCACACTGGTAGTGATGATTAAAACGCCTCACAGTAATTAAGATGACCACGTGTGCTTCCATGCCTGGCAGCAGGGAAATGTCCACTGCTCTCACTCTTCCTGGTTTCTGAGGGATGGGGAAAAGACGAAGTCGCTAGCTGCTTAAAGAAGTGCATGAGGCTCGTGCCACAAACAGATCTAAGTGCCTGCATCTAAGAATTAGCGTCAAATGGTTTGCTCACCTTCTCCTTGTCATGTACCCAAACATCTGCTTTTCCTCCTCGCAGCTCTTTCAGCTCCGAGGCCAGCCTAGCGGATGGACACCTGAGCCTTTCTGGGGTCACTGCCCATTTTGGCCCCCGAGGTTCTGCAGAGCAGACCTGCTCCTGCTGGCCCTGCACAACCTATGGAGCAACCAGCAGTGCCTTTCTCTTCTGAGTAGCTCAGTAAAGGGACCGTTTGCTCCAGCTTGGCTTTCTCCTCCGCAGCCGTGCTCTTGAGCCACGGTTGGAAGTGCCGCAAGGCCAGAGCCGCATGCTGCTCTGGCCCGCGTCCCTCCGCCGTCACCTGGAGCCGCACCGATGTGGAAGTTCCGAAACCGAGCAGAATTTGGCTGCGTTCCAGGGTCTGCTCCAACATTTAATCCTAAGGTATTTTTTTTTTATACCTTCCATTTTTCAGCTCCCAGCTTTAAGTCTGCACTGAAATGCAGGGTCCTCGAGTGACTTCCCAGTCCCAGCCTACTTTGCTGATCAAACCATTAACAGGGAATGCAAATAGTGGCAGCCTATTGAATTTACACTTACTAGGGAAGGAAATCCCATTGAGTACCAGGGGTTTGAAGCTCTTAAATCCCTCAGGGAGGCTGCTAAGCTGTACATTTTGAAGATTACATTCATCTCAGACCTCAGAGATATTTCTTCAGACTTGTTCTGTAGGACTCGCCTGCCGGGCAGGCGTTGTCACTGGAGTGCAGCAGGTGTGGCCCTGGCACTCAGCTTTTGCAAATGCGGTGCTTACAGCACGAGTTCAAACTCGGTTGCTGGCCGTTCGTTCTCCTGAGCAGTGGCACCGGTGTATGTCTGGAGGAGGACATTTCTGTACAAACTGTCTCACGGTTCAAGCGTGAACTCTTAATCACAAGCAAAAAAACCCCAGTGGTTTTAAAATACATTTAATGAATAAAATGTATACCCATTATTCACATTAAAATAACTTTACAATTCAAAAGTCATACAGCTGACAAAAAGCAGTAACAGGGTTGCAATCATAAACTGTGACCCTTCGAAAAAAAAAGAAAACACAACCCCCCCAAAACCTAAAACCCCAAACCAAACCTGCAGGATTTTCGTGTAACCTGACCTTCACACAAAGGCTTTTACTACGACTTTTCACACGATGAGCAAAAAGTACCATTTTTACTTAGAGCGGTGTGAGCTTTCACGCACGTGTTCAGTCAATAAAGGTTTAGATCATACAGCAAACTTTACATTTTGGAATTCTGTCCAACTCTTGCCATGGCAGCAAGAATCAAAAAGGCACAAGGGCTTCTGCATGAAATCTTGAATCTCAATTTAATCATAGTCCCTCGGTTCAGAAAAACTCAGTTGTTTCCCAGCGGTGGCCCTCCAAGGCCAGTGCTTTTTTTGCTTTTTTTGATGCTTCTGTGCTGTTTCCCCTCTGCTGTAGTGGGTGCCTCTTCAAAAAGAGAAAGCAAAACACCAACGTATTTGGAAGAGTACTTATTAAGCTGTATTTAAAAGAAGGAAGGATCTCCACCACTGTAGCATGGCTATTGCTGGTACACGTCTTTTTAATGGCTACTTCTTAGCCCCTCTTTTCCTATGTAATTACACTCTGCTAATATGGTACAAAAATCTGTTAAAAATCATGAGCCAAGCACAGCGTTAGAAATTTAAATGGATTTACTGTAAATCTCAATCTATTTTCACCTCCACCTGCCAGACACAATGGATAACGAGAAAGATTAAAAAGGGATAATTGTAATATTCTTCCCCTTCCAGGGAAGGGAAAGAACAGCTACAGTCTATAAATCTTGCACTATATTATGAAACAGTCACTTGTGAAATTTTTAAAGAAATCTTTTGCAGATGCACACAAAATGTAAATTTCTTTCTGATAGAAAAAAGTGGCTTGAGTCAAACGAGATCAAGATGATGAATCTTTTTAACATTCCTGGAGACAGCAGCTACCAAGTTCAAAGCCGCGGAGGCTGGCAGCGCTGGGCACTCGCCACGAGCAGGCTCAGCAGGGCCAGCCAGCGTTGCTCCCGCTCCGGCAGCCTGACTCCATTTTGATCGAACCAATACAACCAAAACGCCGCCAGATTTTTGCCTGCCGAGGGCCTGATGCAGCAGCCTAAATTCAGCCAGCACCTTCCTCTGGGTCCTAAGCGGAGCTAAAGGCAAATTCTAAATACTGCACAAGTGAACTCTAGTGCGCAAAACAGCTTTGGTTTGTATTTGCATCGCAGCAGTCGACGGAGCACATTAAAAGACAGAAGCAGCAGCCTCAAGTGATTTAATATCTGCTATTGTAAAGACAAATTTTAAAAAACCCATAGAACATGTGAGTCCACAAGATAAAAGGCAGAGCCTGACTATGAAGTGTTGAAGAATTTTTCAGACCGGGAGGCTGTTCTAAGTGTGGTTGTATCGAGGCTGGGATCTCCAGAATTAAGATTGAGGCTTTGACCCCAACTTGCAAGTCTTATTTAGCTCCAGCAGTGCTCCCTGCTCCACTGATGGCAGATGCCATCTGTGCAGCAGCGTTCGGCGGGGTGAGTTAAGGACAGTTTCGTGCAGATTTTCAGCAGTAACTGTCCACAAACAGAGGGCCAAGGAAGGTGCTCACAGATTAAAACCTGACACCAGACACTGTCATGACAATCTCATCTACTCGGTGCTGGAAGTCCTTTAGGAGGTCACTCCTGAGGGTGGAGAGATGATACCGACTGTCCTGTATAGCTGGAGTATCCCATAACCGAGATTGCAGAAGAGGAGAAGAAAGTTGTCTAAAAAGATGCTGGCAATGCTGAAGTAGCGAAGAAAGAATTTCTAGCGCTCAGCCTTGGCTACAGAGTTTAATTTTAACTGCGTTAAAAATAGAAGCATATGATAGGAACCTTAACTAAAAACTCTACAGCTAGAGTATTCACACTGCGATTTTGCTGGCGCCCCTTTGCACTTCACTTGTGCGCCGTGGTGTCAGCGTACGGTCATGTTCTCGTTCCTGTTGCGAGCGCCCCTCTACCTACACGCTTCCACAACCACTGACCTCTGCCGCACCTTCGCAGGGATTTATGGCCTTGTGTGTGTGCTCACCATGTAGAGCGTGGGGTTTTTTCACGCAAAGAAAAACAAATTGGGTTTCCGCTCAACAATCTTAAACTGTGCAAGGGAGAGGACAGAATAGGTTGCTGCCGGTCTTTTCAGCCTTGTTGTCTGCATCTTCCTTGCAGTGCTGTTTACAAATACTCTGAAGTTCAATGGATTCTGCTTCACATAATGGCCATTAAAACCAACTTACAGCAGACAGGAGGTCAAGTTTTATTGACCCAAATGCTTAGAAACTTACCTGCATTGGGTTGGCTGTTGAGAGCAAGTCATCCATCGCCTCAGAAGCTGCAAACTTTCAGGTAATATATAGAGAGAATTCTATTGCTAAACAGTGTGAGGAAGGCAATCAAATACAAAGTCCTGAGTTGTCATGATCTGTAATTTGCTACACCTTTTCCTGCCCATTACAATGGCAAATTTAAAGTCCATCAAGGAAAGCCCCTGGGCCAGGCCCAGTCAGTAACCAGGGATGACTGCAGCGGAAACACAAAAGCGCCAGGAACGCTCCTCTCCTGAGTGCTCCACCACACGCCCATCAGGCCGCACAGCCCCGATTTTCACTGCAGTGAAGCAAACTGACAAATGCTCAGGTGCTGCCAGGAGGCAACAAAGATGCAAAAGAAGGCAGAGTTGAGTGAGCAACTGTGCGTGGTCCCAATGAGCACGGACCGAGTCCTCTCCCCGGGGCTGTCCTAGTCCCAGACCCCTCAGATCTCCTGTAGGATATACAGGCATTTCACAATTGTCTGCAGCATTTGCTGGTCAGTTGTACGTACAGATGGAGAGGGATCCGACCTTGGCTGTTCCCTCTATCTGTGTGTGAAGTACAACTCATGGCCCTGCAAATGACCCCATTCACCTACTGGCTTTTCCCTCAAAAAAAGGCTGGTGACCGCTGTGCCAGACCCAACGTTACCCCAGCACATGCCCAGACAGCCGATTATTTCATGCCACATCCATTGCCTTGTCATCGCAGCCTTTGGAGACAGGCCTAGAGCTGGGTTCAGTACTTAGAGCCGCACGGGTTGTACTGCCTACCATGAGCTAATCCTAACGAGCACGTGAAGGCCAACAAGTTCAATGTAGTGAATTCTCCTGCCGCACACGGGCATTTTGTGCAAGCACAAAGCTAAAGTTCTCCTCACACGTGGTCACATCAGCCACAGCTTTCACCATCTAACGCATTTACTCCCACTGAGCACGCATAACCATCAGTAAGTTTTATTTTACCTTCTCATTTCCATAGCTTGAGAGGCCGCATTTTCAGACTCATCCTAGAGGCCCCCAAGGTTTTTCCACAGTGAAGCACAAAATCTGGTATTCTGACTCTGGAGTTTTACAAGAGACACCGGTCAGAGCTGCCAACTCCCAAGCTGCTCTTGGACACCGAGAGACACGAGTCCTTGGCTCAAGCTGTGGCAAGAGACACCAAGACCCAGAGCCGCTCCCTCTCCTGTGAGGACGAGATGGCACCAGGTCTGAGCTCTGGCCAAAATGACACAGCAGCACTGAGCTGCACACAGTTTAGTTGCCTTGGATTTGACTCATCCGTGTTGTTTTTTCAGTCTAAATCCAAGCAAGTTATTTTTAAAGTAGACCACAATAAAATACAGCTGCTGTGGAATTAACTTTGTCAGAAATGTAAGTTTGCAGGTATTTAGTCCGCAGTACGTAATTGTACGTGGGCAGTCTGCCGAAGCACCAGAGAAAGTTACTTGGTTGAGAAATGCAGCCTTTGCACAAAAGTTCCATCAGGGCTTTTAGCCCAGAGCCTTCAGTCTTAATTTAATCCAGCTGCCACACAAGAACCATTATAATCAATGAACAAAAAGAAGATTTGCACAGTCAGCAACAAAACGCCACTTTAAGTACCTACATATTTGAGAATCCAAGTAATGCTCCTATTCATAAATAAGAGGCTCCCCACTGAGCATGTAACAAATGAAGTACATTGATGCTGGGCCACAAGGTGTTCAGAAAAGCTGGGGGCCCCTAAAAAACAAAGTACATTCAGTCAGAAGTGGGCTGTCACCGCCAACAAAGTCACTGAAATAGCCCTGCGTTCTGCGGCTGCCTGCGGTCGGACAGCTGGCACCACTATCACGTTATCTGAATACCTACGTATGCCAGCCTGACACCACCTTAACAAGGGGCGCTTTCTACCCTCCTTCACACAGTTCTGGCCCAAAGCATCGCACAGCAGTGCCCCCCACTTGGACAGTTACCATCGGACGCCGTCACATTCATTCTTCAAGTTGGGTACAAGCTTTTTCTTTCTGGTCCCCGGTAAATCAGAGCAACAGAAATGTAAATTTTTACTGTGTTTCCACAGAGGCAAGTGCTCCCTGCTAATCTGCGGTGTTTTACCTTTGGTTTGCTCATTAACGTAAGCAGCCCGAGTGTCACGTACCCTCTGTTTCTGTTGGTAACGCTCGAAAGGCGCAAAGAAGAACATACTGTAATTATCTAAATCAGATCTGGACACAGCAGCAACATTACTGTGCCAGAGATAGGCGAGTTAACAGAAGAGAAAGAGGAGAATCCCAGTATTCTGCTCATAACTGCAGATGCAGTTTAAATGTTACACATGTAATAGGAGCCGTCATAAAAACTGCAGGCGTAACATAGCAATTTCAGTAAATACAGCACAGTAAATTGCTTATTAAATGAAGCTGCCCTCAAACAGGAGCTGTGGCTACAAATTCAAATGACACAACGGCATAATTTAACTGCACCAAATCACAGTGCTCCCATCCTTTTCTTCCCAACCCCGAGATTTTAGAGCTGCTTAGAAGAGCTAAAACAACATTCCTGAAGCACGAAACCTTCTGTGAGGCAGAGTGCACAAAAGGGTGGTGAATGCGCATGCACTGCGCTAGATGGTAACTTCTCCTGGGAAATAGAACTTAACCTCTCGAACTTAAATCCGTTCTTGGACTCTACGGGACGCAGTAAGTTTGTTTGCAAATGTTTTTCTCTGAAGGAGCGAACAGAGCACTTGGGCACTGTGCCCCGGCCAAAGAGCAATACGAATGGTGCTGGTTCTGGCTTCCTGTCTATCCAGTCCTGTTCCCATTCCGAAGCACAGCCCCTGCCCTTGTTCGAGGTCCACCCCAATCACACCGCCTTTTCTCCCATTCTAGGAAACTTACCGTCTTACTAAAAAGAGCAAATCGCATCAGAAAGGCAAATGCACTAAGCAGGCACAGCAGCACAACACCACTGAATTCATCAGACTTTTTACAAAGTGACAAACCCCAATGAAAGAGGAAATAAATAATGAACCGCATGCTCCGAGGGCTGTATCTGGGTGTGCTGGTGGGAGGCACAGCCCATGCCCGCTACTAGGGAATCTTCTCATCTCCACGGAATACAGCTGAGAATAGCAGCTTTCATTTCTGTTCTTCCAAACCAAGGTCAGAAGTTACCAGGACAACAGTGGCAGCGTGTCTTTCACATCCAAAACTGCAACAACTTGATCCCATTTGAAATCCCACATTTTTCTAGAGCACACAAGGAGAAGATCAAATTTAAGGAAAATGCCTGGAATACAATAATAAAAAGGCAGTAAGTAGGGCAAACAACACAGCACGTGAATTGCCACTGACTGTACATGTCCAAAGATCAGTACATGCAAAGGGTGATGTTGGTCTGAATGAAAGTTGCTGAGTGCGTTAGCCCAATTAATACAGACTCTGTGTGTGTGTGTGCTGAGATTAACACACAGGGCACCCAAAAATGGTCAAAGGTAAAAAAGAATGACTACAGCTGTTTTAGGACAGAGTGTTCACATTACAGGTAAGTTGTGAAAAAAAAAAACCAGCAGGGAAAATTGCCGGGCAGGTTCCTTGCTGCAGCAGGAAAGGTTAGAAACACACTCAAAGGCTACAGCCTTGGAACCGTGGCCATTCACAGTTTGAAACATCTAGCAGGAGGCTGGAAATTAACTTTGGTATCACTGAGCCACCTCCTGCAGGTTTTAGAATGGATCTGCCAACCCCAGGACACTTCAATTTGTGACCGGTGCAGAGACAAAAGTGCGGAAGAGGGGCCGCTCTAGTCACACGCACACGAATGCAGGGAAATCCAGACCGCAGAGCTCTGCTCTGCTCTTGGGAAGAGCAGCGCAACGCCGTGTCCTCCGGGGACCTACCGCTGGGCCACGGGCACGTGGGGGGATTTGGAAAAAGTTGTATCATTGGCGAGAGATGGGATAATATATTATCTAACCAGAGGAAAGAAGCTTGTTAAACGAGCATTTGGCTGAAGAACTTACGCACACAGAGGTAATTAATCTCAAAAGATCGACATTTTCAAGCTAAATGACAGGTTCTGCATTTCAAAGACGGGACAATTGAATTCCGGCCTGTTTGTTTTGCTTTGTTTTGGTTTTTTTTGGGGGTGCTGGACACGATGCTGCTCTCACAACTACGGCAGAGCTGCAAGTGTGATCCCACTCCGTAACTAAGTGATGTACAACAGCCATTGGCACAGCCCTGCGCCAGGGCCACCGCACTCGGCCACCTCCTCCTCGTGAGGAGCTGACAGACAGATTTCCCGTTTACAAGGGGACACCGAGCACACGCAGTTCTGAGCTTTCAGCAAGAAGTCGGCCACAAAACTCCACATTTCAAAGGCTGAATTTATCCTACTGGATGTAGAGCATAAGCTCTACTACAGCTTAGGAGGTAAATCCTCCCCTTCCTCAAATTTACAGATTTTTTTTTGAGCAGTCCACGTTTTAAAATCCACATGTAGCTTAACAGACCTGCTGAGATGAAACTGCCGTGACTTTGTTGAAAACACCAGTTAAAATTAACAATCTCAAAGAAATCCCTTGTATCCAGCAAACAGATTCTTATTTTAGAATAAAAACAAGGGAAGGGAGTGTTCACATAGTAACCTTACTGCCTTGAGCACTGCTCTGCAGAATTGTTTATTTAAAAAAAAAATTTTAAAAAGCCACAAAATCTTTTTCATTCCTTTTTAAGAAGTGCTTCAGAAAAAAAGGATTGGATCCCTTCCGCAATTTAGCCCTTGTTTCTGCAAGACTACAAGTTAGCTGACCGCACTCATTTGGTACTTTTGCTCCCATGAAGTTCCTCTCAGAAGAGGCGAAGAGGTGAGGAGCAGAGCAGGCACTGCCCCTGCACCCACGATGCTAAAACACTCTCCACACACAGCACTGCTGAACCCCTTCAGCCCAGGCCAGTGCCACATAGGATGACAGACAGTGCTACTGGTTGTAGTGGGAGTGGGAACGGGGCAGTGGGGAAAGAACCCACCATGCCCTAGAACAAGTTAAGAAAAAAAAAAATCTTAATTTGCTCATCACCCATTTACAACAACAATGCAGGGGAAAAAGAAAGAGCTCTCTTAACCCTGGATAACTAAGATTTAAGAAAAAACCCATAGCTTTGGCTTCAGCTTCCCAGGAAGCTTGTGAGGTGAAACAGGGCCACGTGGGGGTCAGTAGGTGACTTACAGGTTGGCGATGCAATGGTGCCTAAAAAAATAAACAATCCGGACGTGAAGGCAAACCAGAGAGTCAGCTAGGAAGCAATATGACCCCCCAGCCACCGTGGAAGCGAAGACTGTACAGCAAACAAGTGAAGACGGACGCAGAGAAATTGTTGAGGTGACTTTGTTAGAGGTACACCATGGGTTTGGTTGGGGTTTTTTGCTTGCAATAGACTACAGCAGCCTGACACAATGAACGTCTCACAGCTTGTAGATTAAAGGTACAACTTTTCAGAAGCATCTAAAGGATTTAGGAGCTTGAATTGCACTGTGAATTTGACCTGTAATTAGACTCTTCTGGAGTGTCTTTGTTTTTCTGTTTTTAAAGCGTTCTTTTCCCTTGCCATCTCCTAGGAAGTGCGTTTCAAAATCAGGATGCGATTAACTGGAGCATCCTACATTATGGAATTACAATGAGCAGGACAACTAATATATGCAAGTGTTGCTTCTGATTTCTGTTTCTCCAGATTTCTTGGAGTCACTCTCCGTCTCCTTCCTGGACAAAGGGGTTTAAGGCTTTCTTGAACGAAGCCCCTCTTTATGTAGCCAACTACAGCACACTGGAAGCACAATTACGCTACTAAGATAAGATGAAATGCAGTGGTGACGCACCAATTCATCATGTTTGGGTTCTTCTAATGAAGCCCATTACTCACGGAAGAGAATTTTCTCAAGCAGTTAGTCACCAGCAGACAGCTTTCCCTGTTACTCCTTCCTTTTCTACAGCTGGTAAATAGTCTGGTCCTCCCCATCCCAAAAGTGCAATATTAGGAAAAGTCAACACCTAAATTAAAAGTAAACAAACAGCATTTAACTTTCCCTTAACCAAAAAAATTAACAATAAAACTGAACAGCTTTCAGGAGCAAGCCAACCTTTTTCATTTAAAAAAAAAGTAAGACAAAAACAGCCTGCTGTCCTTTTAATACTACCAAAAGATACTGAATACCTTTTTTTGGCTTATTAAAATAAGCATAAAAACAAACTACCTATTCATTACAGCTTGCATAGAAACACTTTGTTTTGTACTTTGTGCAAATTTTACTAAGGCATGCTTGAGAGCTTAGGTAGCAATGCAGCAGTTACCAAAGAATGCTGAGAAACTGCAAGGAAAATTCCAGGCAGTCTGCAATCCACATCCACTTACACACTTCATTTGACTTCAAAGACCAACAGCTGAGAGCTGCAGATCTGTCTGCAACATAAGGCAATATGGTATGTGTAGGGTCCAGCACCTGCTTTCAGCTGGTCGGGGGTTTAGTACATGTAAGATCACTTGAATTCAAAAAAACCTGAGCCGCTAGTTAAAAAAGAGAGCTTTGGATGGGGATCGGTAAGAGCCCCGTTTCAGGGAAAAGGGAGGGACGAGGAAGAGAAGAAAGACATGAAGAAGCATTACCCTTCACAGAAAGGGGTTTTGTGCAGATTTTGCATCTATGTTTCTACCCTGAACTGTTCGCGTGAGGCAATGTTTTCCCAAACAAACTGTATTCTAACAAGGTATCCGGAAGAGTATTTCCGGAACACAAAAAGTTAACACGTTTGCATCTCCTAACCAGCCTACAAGTGTCTGTTGCAGAAATTCAACAGGAATCGGTGACACTAGAGGAGAGGAGGAGGTGTAAAGATGTAAAGAGGAGGAGATGAAGTAGGAGGCTGCAGTAAGAATACTATCAAAAATCTCTCAAATAAATTACATAGCATAGAGGGAAATTATAAGGCCTAATATAAGGTACACGGAATAACATTTTGCCTCCTCCTTCTTCCTCCTCCAAATCAAGTATTTTCAGGAAATATTGAAGTACGACCTTCTTTTGTAAGCAGCTTTGCTTTAAAGATTCGTTTAAAACTCCAAAAGCTTTTTAAAAACATGTTTAGAAAACTCACTAATAATAATCCTCAAAATCCCCCAGTATTTTGTAACACAAAATGGAATGTTCCTGGGCAAGAGCTGCCAGCTCCTTCAGGAACTCTGGGAAAAGGGCAGCTGCGAGTACGGCATTCCTCACGCGCGCAGGGAGGCCGGGATGAGCCAGGCCTTTCTTTCCTTTCTGTCCCAAGAAAGGCTGGAGTACCGCCGGGTAAGCTTCAGAGAGGTTCCTTCCTTTCCCTGTGTTGCTGCTGTGCTGGACGTTACCTAAAGCCAGGAAGAAAGAAAAAAAATAATTAAAGAGACACAGTATATTAAGCACACGCAGTATCTGTAGAGTATTCCAAACCCAGTTTATAAGGATTGTTTCAGAGCTGCAGTTCGCAGTACCCAGACGGTGCAGGGAGATACTCCACTAAGCCAACATTTTAAACTTCAACGTTGCCCGATTCTATTGCATTTTTTATTAGCTATTTTTCCCTAGGTTATATATTATTCAGTTCCAGCTCTGATGAGAGAAATATGTGGGCAGAAGAGGAGTCAGGGGAAAGGGTAATATGGATTTACCTTATGAAATAGCAGATAATATCTACCCATCTAGAGCCAGCATGATTGTCTCAATTTAAACGATACTGTGCTCTAGCCCTCCCTCAGATCAAAACAGCGTTTGGACTTCACTTCTCTCTCTCTTTCCGTATTCTCTTCCCATGAAACATCATGTAAATGGGTTTGAGGCTGACCCATCACATCACCATGGGACTTCGAAGCAAGCTAGAAACTAAGGGAAAAAACGTTTGAAAGTTTGATTTTTCTACATCTGTAGACCCCACTAACTACACTTACCTTTAACTCCCCGTAAAGCGACTAAACATTAAAAAAACAACAGGCGAAAACCACCGTGTGCTCTGCTATCCGATCTCTGCTGCCAGAGTTCAGAGGCTCAGGGCTCAAGCATCAGAACACATGGAATTACAGTGACAGCAGCGCTTAAATTTCAATCAACTGCTCCTTGTTTCAGAACTGCACTTTAATTAGATGATAATTTATTTAGCGAAACTAAAAAGGTGACAAAATTTAACACTGATGGAAATAAATACTTTACAAAGAAAAATTAACCTGCAGAACTCACTGCCACAAGATGCCATTGAGGCCAGACGTGGAGACAGATAAAATTCCGTCTAACTTACAAGGGGATGTTCTCATGAGCTGTATTAAGCAAATCATTTAAAAAAAAAAAAAGGACTGTCATATTAACTCACATAGTGCAGATAAGCCAAACGCTACATTGCTGCGTTAAGAAGAGGTTTCCCTTTAAGTTGGTGCAGTTTAGGTTGAGACAGCTCAGCCTGAGTTCACAGCACCCTTTCTCTGAAGCCTCTCCCGGTAGCTCAGGGGGGACCCGTTGATGATGCAGCAGACAGATCCCTTTGGCTCCTTCCCCGTGGTTCTCCTAAGGTGCTGTGGAATTACTGTACACTTCAGAACACTCAAAAGAAATTTTCATCTTAAACACCTAACAGAGTTGTGCTTTTCTTCAGTTTCAAAACACCTTTCCAGCTCCAGACTTATCAATCATTCATATTGTTATTCTACAAATTTTTATCTACTAGCTGTAGAGAACAGGAATTTAAGTTCTGTGGAGAAATTCTGACTGTGGGAGGAAAAACAACTTAAATTATGAATTACAATGAAAAGAAAAAGTTTGGAGCTTCCCTTGAAGGATTTCTTGGGATGGGGTGGGGGTTGTATGTGGGGGTTTTTATTATTATTATTATTTATTTTCTGAAGTCGAAATGTCTCATAATTAACATTTTAAGTTTTTAAAATAGCTTAGTTAATATAACTAGAATGCTAGTAAATTGTCAAAGCTTTTTTTTAAAAAAAAGCTCTTCCCTTCAAAAAGCATAAAAATGTATACATTTCCTTAAAAACATTTTGATTTAGATTTAACTGCTTGTTGGGGAGAAAAATTAGGGGGGGGAAAAAAAAAAAAAGGCACAGAAAGCTGCTCCTGGACAATAAATTTGATTTTTTTTTTTCTTTCACCAGGACTGTCCACTTCTTTCTAAGGTCAGGTTGCAAACTGAATCACACCATTGAGAAACTGAGAAAATGAGCGCTCTGGAGATATTGTTCCCAACGCACTGAGAGAAGGGCAGCATTTCACAGGAGACCCACATCATGCCAGCTCTACATATCTAACCAAAACCCAAGCTACTGCGTTAAGGAGACCACGTTACTGCAAGCAGAAAGTAACAAATAGTCCATTTCTGCTCCAACACCTTCAGAGACCATCACCGTCAAGAGAAAGGAAAAGCTCTGTAGTATTGCAGTTTTACATTTGTGCTCCGCAGTAATCTGGCTTCCGTTTTACACATGTGAATTCTGTAGGAGGCCAGTTATGCTCAGACCCGTAGAGAAAACTTTGGGGTTACTCACCCCTTCCATTTGGGGAAAAAGCCCTCAGAGAACAGCTAATTTGCATGATGCTCGAAGGTGGCATTCAAGCCTACCTTGCACTTCTTAATAAACATAATGAACTACTGTGGATTGATGGACTACTGAGCCAACTTGCCCTGAGGATGACAGTTTCGTGACTTGCATCCCCAGTCCTGTTGGGAACCAAGTCTGCGGTTACCCAGACATTTGTTTACTGCTCATGCATTTGTCAAGAGGTGCCTTCTTTACAGGAGTTGCCACAACACAGAAGAAAATGTACCAGCAGGGTGACTAAGCAGCCTTGTTTCACATTCCTAAATAATGACCAGCATGAGTCATCTGGCAAATTCTGAAGCCCACATAAGAAAACTGACATAAACCAGGAAGTATAAATAAATGCCATTGGGAATGCATTATATAAAAGCTCTTATTGCCAGCACCTGAGAAAAGGACACTGAATGTTGCCTCCCAATCTCATCTCCCACATGCTAGCTACAATACCATCTAACTGGTGAGGCTTTCTCATCTACAGCACCAGAATGTAGAGCATAACGTGGTACCGGCATTTGCAATGCACAGCTCCTTTACGGCAGGCACCTTCCACAGACCAATTCTTCAAGAAGCAGCCTTAGCAAGATCATAATTTTGCAGACTAGATGTACTGCAAACCTTAGAAAAACATGCTGACTAGAAAACAGGTCAGTTATTATTCAGAGCCTTGAAAAACAAAACCACAATTAAAATGGCACATAAAAAGTCCTGCTTTCCACTCCGCTGGAAATCCAAGAAACATCAACACCATCACAGAGGTATGTGCAGAGTGGGTGATTACTAACGACTTGCAATGATGAGTAAGCACCCACCTGTAAATGCAGCCTCTCTCAAACCCTGTTGCTGTGTCAGCTCTTAATCGCTGCAGTCACTGCTCTCACCAAACTCCACAAATTCCCACATTGCATGGGAAATTGGCTTTTAAGGGAAACCTGCACCCAGCATTGCCTGCTCAGCAGCACACTGAGAACAAGCACATCCCCGGGGCAGGGCCCCAACTCTCTCAGTTGCCTTGCTGCGTCTGGAAAGTTCTCAGCTAGAATTTAAGATTCTTCATTTTGCTTATTTTTACCAGCTTCCCCCACAGCAGTGCAAATACTGGGAACTGTCAAGACAGGTGTAGCGTGCACTGTGCTTAAACAGCAGCAGATGTTACAAAAGTCCCCTGGAAATCTGGCTTGTTGGGATGATACCTGTTTAACTCCCACTGCTCCTGAAGTATCCTGGATTTTACACCCACCGACCTACCCCTTTTTTGTTGCTGTTCTGATTTGGTTTTTGTTCAAGAAAGCACATTCAAAGTTTTCTGCCTAATATCTATCTCCTCCAGTAGTAGCTCCAGCCATGATATGAAGCCTTATTCAATTGTTGCAGAAACCAACTCATTCTGGGCTTCTGTCCCCCCTAACATTTATCAAAAAAGAACCAATGACTAGCTGAAGGTCAGGCTAAAAATAAAATCAAATCATGCAATAAGCCATCTCACCTCATGCCTTGAAAGCAAGTTTGTTTACAGCCAAACTGACAGTGAGCCAAGAGCTGATTTTGTTTCTCCTTTAAACAGACACTTTCTGTAGCAAATAAAAGCTTCTAAAGAGCAAAGAACATCCAAACAGATCCAGATATCGTGGCCTACTGAGCATCATCAGTTTAAAGTCAGAAGGTACATCTGGTTAATGATATTCACAATGCACCACACCTGCTTTTAATCATGCTGTAGAAAATGAGAGAGGTAACCGGTGAGTCGTTCCACCCAGCGCTCCTCTGAGTGTGGTTAACATTTACCTTTGGTTAGCAATTCTTCTGCAGCATCGGACATGTCCATACGGAAAAGCAAGTACTGCTGGGCCTCCAGAAGAAGACCAGGAAAGTCTTTTTCAACGGAAGCAAAATGTTCAATTTTATTTTTCACAGATGCCAGCACCTGCCAAAACAACAGTAACAATTACTTCTCCCTCCCTTGCTCCCAGTACAGCCACAGACCAAATGCTCAGGTTTTCTCTGGCTGCATCAAGACAGTTCTGACAAAAAGTTATGGTCATCCAAAATTTCCAGTTCTTTGCACAAATGTAATTAAAACATCAAAATGAGATGAGAGGTGGGAAAGCAACAGGTGAAACTGAAAAGAGCTAATGGAAGGTTTAACGAGACACCAAAAATATTGTTCCAATAGGCACGACTGACACTTGTGGGCAAATACCTGATAAAGTGACCGCACGCTGGGCTGAAAAACCATGTTGGTGTTGAGCAGAAAGGAGCGAAGAAGAGGCTGTGGATAACTTGCCAGCTGAGTAATGATCCCAATAAGCAGCAAATTTACATGCAAGGAATTCTCCAGCATGTTCTCCAGCTTTGACAACACTACGCTGATAAACGGTCCTGAAAGAAAAGAAGGAACCAATGCTTTTGTTTTCACGGAAGAAAAATCCCAAGATCTAGGAAACAGGCATTTAAAAGGAATTTTGATCATCATAACCAACCAAATCAGACCTTCCACATGCTCATTAAAGCCAGTAGGGAGAAAAACCAAACTATCTGTGATCAGACAAAACTGACTTAACAGAGGGGTTAAACACTTTAATGAGTAGCAGCACTTTTGCTAGCTAGCCTATGAGTTTACATTAACAGCATATTTAACATGCCATATTTAACTTTACCCATACAAATTAGTATTTAACCTAGTATGTTATAGTCTACTGTTCTATTCCTTTTGAAGTTAATTGCAACGGTACCACCAGTTTTAATGCAGACAGAATCTGCCCTTTCTACTCGTTGTGTCTGATTTCTATGCAAGGACTGGGCAAAGTAAATTATAGCTAGATCTCTTGTATTATCAAAAAACTGTCATATTCTAAAGAAAATACGAAAACGTCACTCTAAACAAAAATGTGTGATAGTTCACATTGCAAGAAAAGGCATTTCAGTGCTGCAAACAGTCACACAAAGCAGAGAAGACATTAAAATAGATTTATAAGCAAAATTATTGGTAGACATAAGCTTTATCATATAAATGTCATCAATAAATAATAGCTTTAGTTTGTGTATTCATGCAGGATAAGCACTGAAACACAGAAGCATTTACCATGAAAGTACATAAACTCTTAGCACTCAAGCCTAAGAAACCTTTGCAAGGTTGAGCATTATTTAAGCAAATACCACAAATCATCAGGCTGTACAGCCGGCGAGATGCTTGAGGCAGCCTGTACAAGTGACCTAATCACAAGTCAAGTCGCAGAAACATCCCTTGTCCCACACACAGTCCCCATCCCACTATTCTGGCTGTATAAAAGCTGGGGAAACCACGCAGAAGAACCCCTGGGTGACGCAGTTACAGCTCTGCTAACCTTCAATATCCCACCCAGGTCCCCAGCACAAGATGCATGCCATAGGCATTTCTAGGCTCAAGCAGCTGGCCATAATCTGAGTCCATTCCAGCCCCTCTCAGCTAGCAAAGGGCCACCGTTCCACCTACCGAGCGCAATTTAGCCCAGTTTAATATGCCTGCTGTACACTACAGCAGAAGCCAAAGCAATTCTGGGCCAGCACAACAGGAAGGATCAAATCAGAAGTGCCCATGTTGCCCCTTTATGTAACAGAGCTTCACTAAAGCTTGAGGTTTATCATGTTTCATAGCAACTGTGACTACAAAGCAAGTACTACCTCAAAACTCACAGCTAATGCTGGCACAGCTCCACTCACAAGAGGAAAGGTAGGAGGGCCAGTGGTGAGGAGGCTTTATGTGGCTGCTAGAATACTTTTCAACCACCGTGTCGGCCACCAGGTTGGCATCGCATCCTGCAGGAATCCCCCCGGCCTGGGTACCCAACGGAGCAGCCCCCAAACCTTCTGTTGAGATACAGTTTCCCCTGTCCCAACATAACCTGCTGCTTCCCCTCTCATATTCAGAGACACTTCCACAGAGCTCCTGAGGGCCACAGCGCAGTGGGAGCTCTACTGGATCAAGACAGATTGCAGAAGGAGTCATTTCCCTCCTCTAGGTCAGACTTCAAAGCTGAGCAGCTAAAGCTGAAGGCAGATACTTGCAACAAGTGCTGTCTGCCACTTTCCAGAGAGGTTACCAAGATATATTAAAAAATTTCTCAGTGGTAGAGTGACTTTCCCCCCCTTGCTAATAAATTATTGGATTGAGAATCAGAGGAACTGAGCAGATTTTGTAAGTCTTGTAAGAAACAGGGTAAACAGATGAGGAATCAAAAAAATTATTACTTTCCTGACTGCACCTCCATGTGGCCACAAAGTCAAGCACTGAGGTAGGGGGCAAGAGGGAGAGGAATATAAATTCTTTTTCCTGAACACCATATTCTTTCTTGATCAGGGGAAAATAGAAATGATAGTGTTTAATGCTTTTAAATTGGACATAGACATGAGTAGGATATTTTCTTTGTAGATCTGTAGGCTTGAAGAGAGCATCTTTGCACTGCTGACACTTACTAGGTGTGGGAACATCTGTCTGGTTATTCAGGTCTGCAGAGAGAAGTGCCATCCTATGACAGCAACCCAAAACAGTGAAAGCAACCAGAAAATCCTTATCACACACATCTACAAACATAATATGGCATTCTAAATTAAATGTATTATTATATTTGAAAGTCACTGCAATCCCAACATTTCTGAGGTATCGGTCTGAGCACCTCCTTACTTGGAATCACCAATATCTCCACTAAAGCAAGGTAAACAGCTTAAAATATGTGGATGGGAAGCAAACAGCAAGGCTGTCTTTTTTTTTTTTTTNTTTTTTTTTTTTTTCCCCTCCTTTGTCTTGCTCCCTTGGGTTTTTGGTTTTTTTGTTTGTTTGTTTGGGTTTTTTTTTTGTTTTTTTGGGGGGGGGCGGTTTTGGTGCGGGTTTTTGGGAAGGGAAAAATGGAGAGAGGGACTAGATGAAGAATGAGAGACAGCAACAACATTTTTGGGCTCCATTTGACAGCAGATAATGGGAAACAGAAAGGTTTGAATGTGATTAGCTTCTGGTACAAGGAAATTGCCACCACAGCAAAAATAGCAAATTGATTGAAAACCAGGCTGAATTTTTCAATTAAGAAACAGTGCCAGGCATGTGCCCACAGCTGACCAGAAATGGCTGCATTTCAATGGACACAAATGAATGTTTTCCCCCTCCTTTCAAATGAATGCGAAGCCATCTTATCGAGGTTTTGTTTTGCATGAGGAAACCTAGATACATTATTATTTTTTATTATTTACTGTGGTATCTAGGAGACCTAATTAAGGATCAGGAGCCTGCAGTGCAAGGAGCTGTACAAATACAGATCAAAAGCCCAACCTAACCTCCAGTAGCCCTGTCATTCCTGAATGGCCTGGACAGGCTGCAGAGACCAAGCTTAAATTGCTGCCTGGCACAAGGCAGAAAAGCAAACCAAAAGCGAGGGCAGACCTGACACCGGAGGAAGAAGACGCCAGGGCAGGGCATGGGGACAGGCACCGACAGCTGTGGCACCAGTGCTGCCATCTCGTGCTACAACATGAAATAGCAGAGAGGAAAAAAATGGCAACGTGATACGACATCCACAGCACCAAAGGTGAAAGCCACCAGAGAAAAAAAGAAATCATTTACCTGGGCTCTGTACATTAGAACAGTTACTCCAATCCCCTTTCACCTGCAAAAGTTTTCTCTAGAATGATGGAGCTCTGACATACAAATAACTCAAGATTTTAAACCATTACAGAAAAGAGGTAGCCAAAAGAAACAAACCCTGAGCAACCACCATTTGCTGTCACCATGCTCTGCTCTACTTTCACGTTCAATCTCTTTTACTCTCCTTGGACCATTCTCAGCTATTTGGGCTACGCCCTCTCCAGTGCCAGCACTGTTCCTTGCTTTATGCTTGTGCCATGCACCACACAGCGTGATTCCATTTGGCCACCTTTAATCACCACGCCTTCCCATATTTGTTATGCATGTAATTAACAGGATATTCCACCTGTAAAAGGAGCACTCTGGTTCCTCGCAGCATGCTTGGGAGAGACATCCTCCTTCGGCCCAAAGGGAGATGACAAGCTCTCCACAGAAGGGGTGTCTGCTGAGAAATTCTCAAAGTCCTCCTCCTCTTCTGCAGGAGAGACAGGGTCAGGAGTATCCAAGTTCTGCTCCTCCAAGCTTGCACTGTTTGGATCCAGTTCCTTAATAATTTTGTCATACTGTGCAATGAAATCCTCGCCATCTGTGCTCAGCAGTCTTACACTTACGTTACGATCTGCCTCCTGAGGAGAAAGCTTCAACTCTAAGTCTGGCTGTGGATCAATCTCAATAATTTTCTGGTTTATTTGTTCTTTCATTACACCTTGAATCGAGCTTGAATTTCTCATACTGTGCTCATCCAAGTTTACTTCCAGCTGGCTCTTTGCAAGAGGCCCATTGACTACAGTCTGGCTTTGGACCTCATGTTTTCTGGCTACATTTAAAGTTTTCTCCTTGGAGTTATCATCATCTTGAGCATCCTTCTGGGCACATAACCTGTACACCATAACATCATCCTGAAAGTCTGATTCCTCTATGTAAGATCCTTTGATGAGCATGATGGCATTTTTTTTCATTTCTTGAATGTGTTTTGGTGGCTCTGCAGGTGGCTGCATCTCTGTACTTCCCAGATCATCATACGGTTGTGGTGAGCTCACATCAGAACCAGGAGAAATCCCTGTATCATAACTATCATCCCATTCTAGCTCCAACTGCATCTTCTCACTGAATGGAGTTACTCGAGAGGAGCTGCATGTGCTAGGTGTCCTTTGCTGGAGCCGAAACATGGGATGGTCCACATCTGTACTGTTCTCCTCAGCGAGCGTTTGGATAAAGGTGTCTGGATCAGGGTTTACTCCATCATACAAGGCAGACCAAACCTTACAATCTTTCAGACACTGGAGGATGGCTTCTTGAGCTTCTGCCAGGTACTGCAAGTAGCTGATGTCCACAGCTCTTCCATATTCCACAATGCATGTAGATTCAGAAGAGCGCCTACCAGAATCTGAAAATAAAGAAGATTACTCCTACCATGACATAATAAAGCAACGTCGAAGTTCTCTAGCAAGGCAGCCACTAAAACACGACAGGTAGAGTCTTTAGTCTCAACCATTCAATAAAGCAGGAAGTTCAAAGCCTAAAGATGAAGAGATTTGCTCACAAACATACCTTACTTGTTCCTATTGCCATGACAGAGCTGTAACTCAAGGTTTCTGAGAGATCAGCCTGCATTCAAACCTTAAAACAACAGTGACCACTCTAAAGCAGCAAAAGCTGCAGTCATTTATCTAGACATTACTTTCATGAATGCATATTCGAGTTGGATAGCTGTTAAAATGAGGTTTCAGTAGACCTGGACACATGGAAGGAATCGAATCAGCTTTCCCATCCTGGCTTGGCTAATTTATTGTTGCCCACCACATTTCCTCCCCATCCCATCCTTCCCCACCAGCTTCCATGAGGTGCTGCCAAACCAAACTCAGTTAATGATCTGGTCTTCCCTTGAGCACCAATTACCTTTAGTTTGTGCTGCTTTTGTCCATAGAATATAATCTTTTCCTTGGCTTTCAAGGGTCAAGGTGATGCCAGTGGAGCAGCAGATTGGTGTCAGGGCAAGCAGTTTTGCAGCAGATACAGAATAACAGTCTCTCTCTTTCACAGCCTGCCGCTGGCTCAACATCATGTGGTTACATGGGATCAGGTACCTGAAAGAGCAGTGTCCAGCATCACTTCACCATCCTTTCATGTTAGAGGAAGCAACACCACACAAAATTCCCTCCCATCTTCCAGCCCTCTCCAAATGAAAAGAAACAGCAATAATAATCTTGACAGTGATCCATATTCTAAACCTCTCAAGAGCATGGAATGCTGAGTCTTTATATTATGAAGCTACAGTTTAATGAGGAACTGTCAAGATGAAAGAGATCAGTTGCATCAGAACAGGGAAGTGAACAATCCTTCTCAGGTCAGAGCAAACTTGCTCTAAGAAGGGATGAAGGATGTGTAGAATGGACAGACGCCAAAGGCCAGCAGGGTGGTTTGGTCCAGCTACGAGTTCTGTCTGAGAACTCTTAATTTATTTGTTTTCCTGGGAAGTCTAGAGAGAGATGGTTTCCACGTGCCAGGCAAGCAGCCAGCAAAAAGGAGGGAAGGGTCACCAAGGTGTTCTACTGCACTACAGAAAGACTGAGCTCTCAGGCAGGGGAGGGAATAAGTTATGTGGAATACAAGGAACAGAGGAACCACAGTCCCATCTTGAACTTCGTTAGAGCACTTCTGTTCAGCTTTTTAAGAGCACTTTATTAAGAGCCTCGGTGCTAACTGGACTGATGTTTTGCCATTCAAAATGAAAATGAAATCTAAAGGAATCCCTAAACAAACAAAAAGAAGATTAAATAAAGCACTCTAGTGCTGTTAGAGTGGCAACATATGTGAGTTCACAGAGGTCCTAACAGCATTCCCAGGTACAACACCCAGAGCTACAGGAGTTTCACCTTTACGCCTATGGGTGGAGGGACAACATCTGAAACATTCATGTGATCTACCATGCTAAAGGCCCAATTTAATTACACCAGTATTTCCAAATAAATCATCAATTCTCCTAGAATGCACACACCAAAATTTTAAGTGAGTATTCTGAAGCAACACACAGAACCATCAGTTAAAAGCAAAAATAATCAATGCATTTAATACATTACATAACAGTCCACATAGAACAGGTCAGGAACCTGAAGTATTCCTGGAGATGAATCAAAGAGGTGGAAAACAATAAGAAGGTGGAAGCTGCAAACAAGTATATAGCTCTGTTTCACAGTGTATAATGCACTAGAGAAAGGATGCAGGAGAGAAAAATTATACATTTAGAAGAGGGAATAAGCAGTTTGGAGGTGATAAATATATTCTTAGCTTCTCTTCTCTCACTTTTATAGAAATAAATCACAAGAAAAATCTTTTGCTCCTGAAGATCACAGGATGTAAATCACACTTCAGGTCTGGTAGACTTTTGTCAGGATCATAAATATTCTTATCTCTGTAGTTGCTGGGATTTCTGCTCTCTTGGAGAACTCTCGTCCAGCTCTGCATGCAGACGCAGAGACTGTGTGTCGCAGAATTAGGATGAAGAATGGGAAAAAGAGTTTGGGCTTTACCTTAAAACTAGCTGTAACATCACATCTTCACAATGCAAGCCAATGAGCGTTCTGAACAAGGCCAAGGAGACCACACAGAGCTGGAAAATGATAAACACTGTCAGCTTTTCATCTGGAAAGTGTACCTTTCCAATCTTCCCTGCATACCACATTACAAAATGACTCTGCCAGAACATCATGCTTTATAAGATACTGTTAGTACGATATTTCATTTTGTCAGCACCTCATGGGATTTTTTTAAAGATGTCTAGAGCTAGACATGTTACATTTTAACAAAATACAATCCAGAATTTTCCTTCAAATAAACTATTTAAACAAGCAGTAATTTGCCAGTCTTCAATATTATTCAAATGTATTAATTTAATTTAACTCAGCATTAAGTGAACCCTGTAACTTCCAAGACAGCTTGTTAGTTTTTTACCTCAGACATAGAATTTGAACCAATTGAAAGTCTTTTCTGAAAAAGTTCAGCAGAGACAAAAATCATACTCATTCTGTAACAGGCATCCATCCTACTTTCACACTGGCTTTAGGACAGACTAGAAACATGGACTCCTACAGGCTTTTATGGTCACTAATTAGACATACAACACTTTCAAAGCTGTCATACAATCCATTTCTACCTGCCAGATGCTTGCTAGACCACACTTGTAGAAGCATGAGCTGTGAGCTTTCACTGTTTTTTATGAACCACAGCACCAGCATCTCCCTGTCTCTTAATGCATATTTCCTTGGGCACATTCTCCTGCACTGCTCTTTTCTAGAAACAGCTAGGCTTAGATTCCAGGACCAGGCTGGGTCTCGGGAGAATTATTTAGCCTAAATTGGCCCTTTGCTAAAGCTTCAAGTTGGTGTTTAAATCTCGCCTCTCCCTATATTAATTATGTAAACTCAACATAATATATGAAATTAATTGCACTTTCCAGTAGCTAATAAAAAAAAACAGATTAGGACAAAATAAGGAAAAAGCTACAGATATTTCTCCACCTCTTTTTTTCAGTCACTGAACATCCTTTGTAATTCATTCAGGATTAAATCCAGCATTCTTCCTGGGCATGGCTTCTCCTCCACACCATGGAATTTCCTCCTCTTCTCTGCAGTCACTTCCCTTACTCCCACTGTTAAAACACTTTCTCCTAGTTCTGCAGCAGCACATTGCTACATTCCTCTCTCCAGCCCCTACTTTCTCAAGAATGTCGAAAACTCTTTGTCGTACCATTTCCAGTTCTCTCTCAGATGAGTGGCTCAGCTCCCGTACAATATGATTGACTGCCTATGGCGGCCAAGACCAGATGAATGTATGTATTTCTTGAAAAAAATCTATATACATACGTGTATTTTTCCCCTACTTGGTCACTGTATCTGTGGAACAGTTAAACAGCAAAGTTGAAGTGAACCTCACTTCATAACCTCTGAAAAGCAAAGGTTTCTTTGATTGCTGTCCCGCATTTGGTCATTGAACTAACACCTGAGAAGAACAAGTGAAAGGGAAGAGGCAGAGAGAAGAGAACCAGGGAACACTCATGAGCTGGCTTGCAGTGAAGCCAAGTGGAGCTCAGACTTGTTGCCCTGCCACCATTGTCCCCTGCTTGTACTAGGAGCCAACAGGAAGGTGCTAGTTAATCCAAAGCCTACAGAAATAGTGGAGAAAGTAAAAGGGCAAAAGAAGAAGAAATAACCGGAACTGGAGTTCTTAACAGAAATAGGAGTTGAAGAACTTCACAACAAGCCTTTGGAAGAAGCCAGATCCTTGCATGAAAGGTGTATTTTAGCTGAGGGACAGAGGGAAATTCTCATTTTCTCAGTGAAATTTACTGAGAGCCAAATCTAACATTTTTTCATACTTTGAAGTTAAAAAAAAAAAAGCTACTGCCTTAGATTTTCCTGTATTTAGGAAACTTCAGTTTACAGGGAAACACTTCTCATTTGTCTTTGAAACCATACCACAAATCAGGAACCATTTGAAAAAGTAAAGCTAGTCTATTTTTAAGTTTGTAAAGAGAAAAGGCTTAATATATGCCCAGGAGACAAAGAGGATAGTATTTTTACAATTCCTTTTGGCCATCTGTCTGTACATAAGCTTAACCCTGTGAATTATTAATAAGTATTTTCCTCAATAATAACATACATGGCTTTTGTGCTACGGAAACACAGAAGGCTGCAGTTTTGGCTTTTCTGCTTGGCCAAGCTATACTGCAGAAAATTCATTTAGCATCACAGAACCATTTTGGCTGAGATCCTGAGTTGCTCAGGGCTGCAGAATTCTTTACAATTCTCACCTCGTTTGCCTATGGAACAGTAATTAATGATTAGGAGAGACAACAGCATTTACATTTTTGTCGACGGAAGCTGTTTCAGTTTTCAGAGTTAATCCATCTTAGAGATGCAGTAACGGCAACATATATATCTGTATTTGCATGCACTCACATTTCAAAATAAATTTCAGATTAAGCCACTGTCCCTAATACACAAATTTAATGCACATGCTGGTATTCTGGCTCCTCTTGTACCTGCACTTAAAACAATAGTCTTTATTTTATCCATGAAGCTGTGCATCATACAAGAGTCAGCCAAGACTGCCCACCAAGCAAGGATCAGAAGGGTAGTCCAGTGCAACAAGCAGTCATTTGCTCTGCCAGAAGGTCCAACTCTTAGCAAAGGTCTGTGTAAGCAAAAGTAACTCTACTTACTACCTCTGGCAGCCAGCTCTCCAGCCTCTGTGGTGCATTGAGCCCAATCTGAGAAGGGGCTCACTGCAAAGTTGAGATAAAACTTAACACACAGGGTAGCAAAGGCAAAGAAAAAGAAGCCACATTCCGGTCACCTGAGCAAGGAAGTGCCTTCTTTTAATCAAAGAAGCAAGCAGGCAACAATACGGGCTTGATTCCTGAGAAAATATATTGGTGACTGTCACAGCAAAAGATCACTAAAAGAGAACTGGTGTTGTTTTTAACAAAATCAGGACAGGGATACTGCAATTCACAACTTGGATCAGTTTGGAGATATCCTGACAGGGCTCCCATCATCTCCCACAAGGACTTGTTGCTTGGCGGAACTCCAAAGATCAAAAATACTCCTCACCACAAGTATATTTATAAGTCCCAGGATGAGTTATCTACAGGAGCACTAATTCAGCAGTATCCAAAATAAAAATACTTCTAAATTTACCTTTGATCTTCTAACAGAATTCCAGAAGCCCTCATCTCCCCCTATCCCATTTCCCATATGTGTGAAACCACCTCACACATTTATCAACTCAGTATAGTGGTAGTTAAAAGTTATCACATATAAACAAAAAAAAATGAGGGGGTGGAAAAATCACAGATTTGGGTGGGGGGAGAAAATTCCTAGTTAAGCAGATACCCACTGAATAGATGGGATCTCCCATTTAAATATTTAACCTACATCCATGCTGAACACCAGAACTTCCTTCCTGCTTGTCTTACCCGGAATGGTGTGTTGATTCGGCTTGTAAGTGTATCCAGGATATGTACATTCTCATGTCGGTGCAGCAAAATAAAACGGAGGAAAATCTTGAGGAGTGCTGGCTCTGAAACACTACGTAAAAAGAGATCCAGGTATGCAGTAGTAGTCATCACTTCTTCCACAGTCACCTACAAACAAAAGCAATGTAAAAGTAAATATACTGCACATACAAAATATCCATCCATCCATCCAGCCATCCATCCTCTGCAACTGTATACCTGGAGAACACTAAGTTCTCCATACAAAACACTGCCACATAAACATTGAAGTCTTTGATTTTAAGTTTGCAACAAACATGCTTCTGAATAACTCACAAGCATTTTGAACCCATTTCTTATCTGTCTTGCTTCCCCGCGAAAAAACAAAAAAACCCAAAACAACAACAAGCCAAACAATGCTCCCTCAAATTGACACCCCAAATCTCACACATACTGAAATACAAAGAGCCAAATCATGCTAGAAGCTCCCCACCGCCTTTCTGCCCATGTCTGCTTTTCTGCATCATACTTCCATCACCCTTCAGAAGCATTTTCGGATGTTGTGAATACCTGCCTCTACCACTTTAAAAATAAATGACAGAGCACAATCAAAGCACAGTACAAACTAGGTTTCATTTAGAGCTTTAAAGAAAAAAATCCCAATAGCTACCCAGAATTTTGCCAGAATTTTCTTTGTTTTTATTTTCCCACAGCACAACTCCGTATCTCACTCAATTTTTAAAAAGAGTACGTGTGTATATATATACATACATATATACACACATACACATACAACCTAAACCCCAGAATCTTCACTACTGACTATGTGTATATCAAAATACAATTCAAATATCCATGTGACATTTGCATACCATAACCCACACTGCTCTGCTTATGGCAATCCTTTGGAGCTTATCTATTCACAGTATGCACTGGCAAAGCACAGAAAATTCCAAAGGCCACCTCTGCACTACGTGCTGCTGTTGCAAAGTCAGCTTTTTTAAAATAGTTACCCAGGAACCTAATAAGCTTAAGTGCACAAAGATAAACCTTTAATACAAGAATCTGCCTATATGAAAGGAAGTATTAAACATCTTTTGTTTAGCAAACTTAGCTGGATAAATGAAAAGACCGATTTTATTAAAAAAAAAAAAAAGAATCAAAGCTGTCACTTAAGAGCTAAGAGGATTTAGAAAATACTCAGAAGGGCAGCATTTACGTAACATGCCGTAAATATTAAAATCCCTGTTCCATTATGCTGCATGTTAGCCACGTACACAGCAATGCCATACTGCAAACGTTCTCTTTAAAGCATTTAGGATCACAAGCTGCTTCTGGCTGGTTACACAGAACATAGGAATGCTGGATGCAGCCTGCAGGCCTTATGGAGAGGGGGCACCGATAAGGAGAGCACAGAGAAGCTCTGAAGTTCAGGTCACTGACTCACTCTCTTTCTGAGGCTTTATTTTAATACTTAGCTACACGCTCCTTAATACAAACAGTGGGCTGCTGACTCATTTTGGCATTAGAAACAAAGCACCAGTGCAGTAGCAACAGTTGAATTTTTCACCAGGATGGGAAATAAGTTCACCTTCTTGGTTTATGGCAGTGAGGTTGGTTAAAACCAAGCATTAAAATGTAACAGTGAAAGGAAAGGAACGAGGCACACTTTCACAGGATCTGTGAACTTTGTAAGGCTAAGTGAACAACAGCTATACATATTTTCCAGATCTGTAGCTGTGTGTTCAGTGCTACCAAAACCAGAAATAAGAATATAGTTCTTTCACAAAATAATATCTCTTAACATTTACTCCAACCCAGAATACAGTTTATGAATTAATTCCTTCTCCTTCCCCCACACCCATCAAGTGAAAAGAAAAAATGTACTAGGTTAAGCACCCCAAAGTTACACATGGCCAGAATTAGCACTACAGCTAATAGCTCTAACACAAATTCTGTATTACTGTAAATATGATAAACCAAACATGCTTATGCACATGCATACACTTTTCCATAGGACTACTGCCACATTTCAACCAGGGTTAGAATCACAGAATCATTTTGGTTGGAAGAGACCCTCAGGATCATTGAATCCAACCATAACCTAACCTAACCTAGCTCTAGCACTAAACCATGTCCCCAAGAACCTCATCTAAATGCCTTTTAAAGGCCTCCAGGGATGGTGACTCCACCACTTCCCTGGGCAGCCTGTTCCAATGCCTGACAACCCTTTCCATGAATAATTTTTTCCTAATATCCAATCTAAACCTCCCCTGGCGCAACTTGAGGCCATTTCCTCTTGTT